>WSTW01000115.1:31632-42258 GCA_019632305.1 Tulasnella sp. 403 | reverse complement strand
TGTTCTAGAAAGAATGATTGACATGAGGAGAAGCAGTAAAATGCATAAGCACCTTACGATGATAACAGCAGACATCAGATCAGATGATTTGCAGATCAAACCGCGTTACAGCAGTTCAGAGAAAGGCGCAGAGAGATGAGAGTCGGGACCAAAATGGGACCAAAAGTCTGCCCAACTCGTCCCATCGTCATCTCACAAGGTACATGAAATGTAGACAAACAAAGAGGTTGATTTGTTTATGTGGCAGTCCAAGTGCAACACCACCCACAGAAAGGACAAAGCTCAGACAAGCGTCAAAAATTTCGGTCAAAGCCCGGTCCCCCAAGACCTGGACTCTCACATGTCCAGGAACCATTGACCATAACGTTGGAGTCTCCTCTTCGATACCTTTTACACTACGGGCAGATAATGAAACCCATTGCGCTGGACTGGTTATGTCATCGTCTCTGCGTCACGGGCCGTCAGCTCTCCATTGCCCGAGATTGATGGACATCGGAGGAGATTAAATTTTCTGCCAAGCCGGTGCGGGTCGCCGTTTTCCATCGATTGACGACCAAGATGCCATGCCGCCCGACCGTCCAACTGGCAGCAGACCAAAGGCCAGAGTCAAGCGGTCAGTCATACCATATTCACTCCCAAAACGTGACCAGTGACGGCTGATCTAGCTCTGAAACCTGTGACCGGTCAACCCTAGTCCGGGATACCAAATCCAGTTTAGGACCTCCTGCACGTTTGATCGACGGGGGTGCATGACAGGATCAGTCCCGCGTGTTTCTCGCCCTGATCAATTCCTTGATCTCCAACGTAGACCAGACACCGTACGTACAACGTCGAAGCCACAGCGTCGGGATCATTGGCGGTGGGGAACAATACCGTTTGGTCCACCGCACAGATCCCAGTATACTCGACTTGGGACGTTATAACAATCCCGAGTAAAAAGTACCCGACACCCCCACCCGAATTGTTTCGCGTATGATCTCCAATCTGACAACCCGTGTCCCGTTGCTTCTCTGGTCTCGCGGTATTTGATGGAGCCCGGCTCAAACCTGTCACGCTTTATGCGCACGTGATCTACCTTTCATCTCGTTACCCGTCCCCTCCCTCACGTCTATAAAATTCGTCTGGTCTTGGACGAGAATGGACCAGCACTACCCCCAATGTCGACAATCCTCAAGAGACTCTCCCGACGCGACGAGGACACCGACGTGGACGTCTCCACGAGCCTGCGCGGGGAAGGTTATGTTCATCGTAACGTGTTGGCCAAGTTTAGGTATGCTGCCGTCGTCCTCGTTCGCAATCTGTACTCACTGCTATTACAGGCATCAGTTCCGCAAACCTCTTGCAGAATGCTTCGGTACCATGCTCTACGTTACTATCGGTCTTGCGTGCAACCTCCAAGCAGGCCTTTCCACGAGCAATGCCGTCGTGCCTAGACCCATAGGTGTACGTCGTACCCTGCTTGCACAAACCGTCTCTGACCTGACCCGCTCATAGGACGAGCTGAGTCTTGCCATCGGCTGGGCCGGTGGTGCCGCATTGGGTGTCTACGCTGCTATACACATCTCCGGTGGCCACATCAACCCTGCAGTAAGCACCCTCGCTTTCCCTTACGACACGCCCTCATCTTGAACACCCATTCGTCTCTCTAGCTAACACTGGCGTTCGTCATCTTCCGACGACAACCATGGCACGAATTCTTCATCTACTTCGCCTCCCAAACCACCGGCGCCTTCCTCGCCGCCCTCATCGTATACGGCGTCTACGCCCAAGCCATCTCAGTATTCGAAGCTGCCGCAGGGGGGAGGTCTCTACCCGGCACCGCAGCGTTCTTCGTGCCCTATCCACCAGACTGGTCAAACTCGGGTACGTTGTCTCATCATCTCCCCGATCAGCTGGAAATGTAACGCCTTCCTTTCCAGCTACACGATTCTTCTCTGAAGTAAGACCCATCATCCTTCCTGTCGCGCAAAAGCTGATGTGATTTCGGTCCACCTAGTTCGTCGAGACGGCTCTACTACTCATCCTCGTATTTGTCGCCGCGGACAAGTATCACAAAGCCCCGACGCAATTCATTCCGATCTTCATATTCGTCGTTGTCATTGGGTATACCGTGGGCTTTGGTATGGAGGGTGGAGGGATGAACCCGGCGAGGATCATTGGGCCCCGGCTTGTCACAGCTATAATCTATGGTAGAGAAGGTGAGTATTTCTGTACGGTGGGTCGTTTGTTGCTAATCGGGGTTCATGTGTTCTAGCCCTCAGCTATGAAAAGTAAGCACGAGATGGTTTTGATCGTACCACCGGCTGACCGGTCGTCGTTTACAGTGCACGGTGGCTTGCGACGAGTGTGGTAAGCAACACTCTTACTATAGCCTTTCCTTATCACTCATACGACCTTTCGCCGTGACAGGTCGCACAATTCCTTGGTTCCATCACCGGAGGAGCGCTGTACGATTTCTTCATCTACGACGGCGAAGAGTCCCCTCTGAACTACGTGTAAGTAAATCGCCTACATCAACGACAACTTTGACCAATCCCCGTGAAATAGAAAACAAAAAGAGAGCAACTCTCAATCGGGCCGCCAGCGAGGCGACTCTGAAGCTACTGATCCGGAGAAGGGTTTCGATGTTTAGAAAATCACGCTCGTTTCGCTTTCGTTTGGTTCTTGTACATAGATGTTGGGCGCGCGTTCCGTCGTCCTATATGCCCCTTCTGTATTGCCACAAGACTAGTCAACCGGAGTGATGAGTGTCACCAAATACCAACTCCTACACACTACCACATGAACCTAATGATACCATCGACCCCTTGCCGACTCTTGTACAAGAAAATCCACATGGTCAACCAGTTCAAAGCACCATACCACACAGCCTCGGCGAGCAATGCCCATTTGGGAGCGGGTTGCTTGGCCGCTAGTATTCGTAATAGTACGTACGGGATGATGAAATAACGTGGTTCCAACAAGGGTGCTGGGAGCAACGCTGGAACGCACAGTATGGGCAAGAGCAGGGCCGGTAAGAGCGTATTTGCTTCTCCTGCAAATACCTGTCAGACACGCAGGACGAGGTGTGCATGTCATAGAAACGCACCGATACGAAGGAACCATGCCCAGCATAAAGCGAGATACCCCGGTGCCAGGAGGTAGGGTACCAGAGGGTGGAACATGAATATCCGTCGCCAGATGTAGAAGGTGTAGTGTCGGTTGTCGGAGAGAAGGAAGGGATGGTGGATGCTATACAAAACAACACCTTGGTTTACTTCGACTCTGGCTGCAAGTTGGTCTCTAACTTACGTATATCGGTGAATCGTCCACGTCATAATCAACAGGATGATCGCGGTACGCCACCGTTCCCTATGTTACCCAAAACACCAAAGTAAGAAAACAGCTCAAAGGTGGACAGACGAGACCCATACCAACGCCTCTTGAACATCCTCGCCGCGACTTCCCTCGCCAAACCACGGATTCCGGACTTTCCGGAAACAAGGATGGGCCAGCCCATTATCGCGGCGAACGAGACAAAGTAGTAGAGCTGTGGGATGTGCATCGCCGCCACATGGTTTGATTTATCGCCTACGACGTACGTTCAGTCCCAAGCACCGATATGTTATGACGGGCCTTACCTAACACGATCCCGCCGTTCCAAATAACAAAACAGACGAATAACACGCAGGAAACGACGTATGGTGGGAGAATCGGTAGGACGGTGGCTCTCTCCGAGATGACCGTCAACGACGCGATCAGAAAATCGACTGGAAAAAAAATTGGACTGTCAGAAACACCGCCAGGTCCCAAAATACGAGTAGGCGTACGGAATTCCGATTTTTCTGCTAGCGGATCGTGGTCGAACAAATAGTACGTAGGCTGGTGGTTTCGCTTTCCGGGCGGGAGTTTGGCGTTTTCCTCGATCTCTCGTCGAACGGGGGGATAGTGGAGGGCATGTAATGCGGATGCACCGAGGCAGTAGAGAAGCCAGATGATATTTGTCTGTCTGAATAAGCAGGATCCTAGACCAAGCTATCGAGAGAAAGTCAGATTCCCGCACGAAACACAACAGCGGATACGTACGACAGCAGCCAACTTGTGTTTCCCAGCCCATGCCGCCCATAACGTCAGAACAACCCCCACCAAACTCGCCACGTCCGTATAATACAAAAATCCAAAGAACCACAACACCGGAAAACTCGAGACGATAAGCGCCTCTGTGCTGGGTTCGAGCCACGGCCGTGCACGGTCGTCCACTCGTACTTGCGCTATCACGCGGTCGAGCAATGGCGGGAGTACTGCGAGCAGCAGGACATTCGTAAGGCGCAGGATGGGAAGGGTGCACGGCAGGAGAAAGGCCTTCATGAGAAAAAGGGATACGAAATATCTGTCGTAATGTCGACTGAGAATTCGATCGATTTTGAGATAAAGGAGTACGTACAGTCCTGGAGGCGTTGTGATTTTAGGGTCCCATGTGGACCATTCGCCGCGGCAGTAGGCTTGAGCCTGGGGGACGTGGAAGGGTTCGTCCTAATCCGGTTTTCAGAGAAGCACGTACAATTTGAGGTAGAAAGAAATACATACCATGTAAGGCTCCGTCACAATGATGTCTACTTCACGAGCAACGACCACGTTGAGAGCGGCGAAGACCACGTAACGCAAGGTTTTCATTGGTAACGCCATATTATGTGAAGCGCCTTAAGTTGTTCCTATGGTTTGAATGTGCATGAAATTGCGGGAGGGATTCCGAACTTGGTTACACGACCAATATTGGAGAGACGCAGTACTTCTTCAGGATGTGACGAGCGTATAAGTGACCCGGAGACCGGCGTTGTCATCACACGTTTGTTGTCTGGGAAAGTACCCTGGACGCTTGAAAGCCCGTTATCTCCGAGCGGCTCTTGCTCTCGGTCGGAGACAGTCAAGTAGAAGACGGGCTTTCTGTCCGGCTTATTAGGCACTTGTTTCTCCGCCTGAAGCCGTAAAACGCATGGCCAGTGCAATGCGATTCTTACTCCCATCATCAGGCCATTTTGCAGTCCCCCACGTCTGAAACTGCTCAAATTCGGATATCTAGTTTTCATTGTTATGGATACCCCAAAGGAGACGACAACGAAGGCGTCGGAGGACCAGCTTGTGAGCCGACCTATCGTTGATATTTGTGACGAGTTCACGATTCGGTACGAATGGTGCCCAACCACGAAAGGCTATTGCCATGGCTACGTAGAAATAAACATTGTTGACTGTGTCGCAGGAGAAAGGCTCGAAATAAGTAAACAAAAGCGCGGCCTATCGCAGCATCTAGACACCCGAGATATCCCTGCAGCCGACACTGATATCCAGACTATCACCACCAATCCCGCCACCGAGTTCGAGCAACGGCGTCGTGCAGCACGCCGGGAAGAGGTTGAGGTTAATCGGGCTTAACAGATGCCTTTCGTGAGCAACGACGTCGCGAGACTCGGGGAACAGACACCCTACCAAGTTTCCTCTTGCGTCTGGCAGTTGAGTCCAATGACGGCATTGCCGTCGAGAAGGCCGGAAAGAACGGCCGCGATGATCACGAGGTTGGACGAGTCGCCCGCCTGGATGAGGCTCAAGCAGCACTCATGCGTCTCAGACATGGTGCATCCACTGGAGGGCGACTGCCTCGCGTAGTGGGCCGCTGGAACGCGTCGCGTCAGGCCAAGTTAAACGATATAAGGTCGACATACGCACCAGAACGGACGGTTGGGTCGTACAACCTAACGGGCGACTTGGGGGGCAGATGGCGCGCAAAGCGCTCTGCGTTGGTACCGGCAACGATAGCAGCACCGTGTACGAGGGAGAAGAAACCGAAGATGGCAACGAGCGTAGTGGTGAACGACTTCATGGTTGGTTGGAGAGCCAAAAGAGGGTGAAGGGGGGAGTATTAACGATTGGAGGAGACGACTGGGATGCCCACCCTCTCCCAAATCGCCCTCTATTTATACTCTCGAGAGACAGCCTGCGACCCAGAAAAAAAAGCTCACAAAACTTAATCAATTGGGGTCGCTCTCGGGCTACCTTCTGCCTTTGACAACGCCCTGGTCCGGGCTGTACGTCGCCGGCGCCGAGTAAAGTTAACCATTACCGTATATGGACAAGTCATCAAGGCAACCAATCAGTTCGCGATTGAACAGCGCTGACGCAACGGTCAAATATTGCACCAGCACGACCGGACTGCGGTTTCCTGATTCATAACGTACGCACCGTTCTAGACGTCTAGCAGGTGCAGGTCTGGCGAGCAATGGACCGTCTCGTCGGTGTTGGCGCTCGACCAGTCGCTGATGGCGGGCACGTATGACGCGCGCGGGGCAATGTGTTGGATTTCGACTTGCTCCAAATGACGGATCACTCCCGTTGGTAACTTTCAGGACCCACGCTGATCCAAGCCTACCAGTCAACGTATCGTTCCGCGAACGGCCGTTGCAGAAGCTGCGCACGAATCAGCACTCGCGCTGCACGGCCGTTCTAGATTCGCGATCGGTCGTCTCGGCACCACCCCGAGAGCATCTGTGCCGAACAGGTATCCTAGTTGATTCCAGCAATGTGAAAAGAGTGTCCAACAAATCCAAAAATATTATACAGAAAAAAATACCGTAGCAGACATCATGACCCCATTCGGCGCACCGTTCTCTTACCCTTTGCGCCTTCCTCGGCTTCGACGCGTTGGGCCACTTGCAAAATCTCGTCCTCTGTAATTGCAGTCTTCTTCCCAAGGTGCCTTGATTATCGTGGATCAATCAACGCTGATGGCCGCAGCGGGTGAAGGCTGTGCTCACCGTTTCTTTTTCTTCGCGACGGGCATCTCGCTCCCACTCGTCCAGGGATCGTCGTCGCTCGGGTTTCCTTCTGCGTCCTCAAGTTGCTGATCAGGGTCCGTGATCCGCTTTATGGGGCGCTTCGCCGGCACGACCGGGATCTCGTCCATCGACACGTCATACTTGGGAAGCGGCGGAGGAAGCTTTGTTCGGTTTAGGTTCTTGGCCGAGTTTTTGGACGTCTTGGTATCACTCGTCTTTCCGCCGGATGCGCGTTGGCGGTCATGCGGCTGGATATCGTCTTTATCGACCGAGCGTCCCACCCGCTCTCCAAGCTGGGAGTCGGTCTGGACTGGAATGTCATCATCTTCCCTGCTGTTGGAACCACCGGAGGTAGTCCGCTGTTCGTCCCTGTCAAGTTCGGGCTTCGAATGAACGACTGGCGAAGGACTTGGATGGCCGTTTTGTGAAGCCGTTCCCTCGTCATCCTGCAGGTTCTGTCAGGCACAGTCGAACAAGCGTATGGAATGCGCACCAAGGTGGACTCTACATCCTCATTTTCCTCAGGAATCGTCTCCTGATTTATGTTCCCAGATGGTCCCCCTAAATAACCCGCTTGATGCCACAGGTCGATCTTCTTGTCCATGAGGTCTTCTAGTTCTGCTTTCTGCAATATTCGCTGCGTCAGCGAAACGGAAGAAACCGGTGTTGTCGTGCACATACGTCATTCATCCGTCGATCAGCAAATCTTGCTTCCATGTCGCGAATACGCTCCTCGAATTCTTGGGCAACCTCTTGACGGATATCCACCTCCGCCATGGCGTATTTGAACTCGGTTTCGTACAGCTATATGATAAACGTTTCAGGTACCATTTAACCTCGCAAAAAGGCGCGGAGCTACCTTCTCTTTTAACTCTTCAATAATCTCGAAGAGACGATCGACAAGATCGTCGCTAGCTTCCCCTGGCTCATCTTCGTCCTCTAAACTCCAGGGGATCAAGTACTATCATTTAAAGCGAATGCGGAACCGTCATACCTTCTGCCACTTCCCATAGAGTCTTGGTCTCTGTGTCACCACTTTCTCTCGGACCAGTGACGAGCGACACCGTTCGTCGAGCGGGCGGGAGTTTCGGTTTCTCAACCGCCTTAGGTACGGTCGGTTGCAAAGTCGCATGGGGCTTATTTTGCACGACTGTCGTCGTAACTTCCCTCGCCAAAGCAGCGAACTTCATGACATGGCTATTCTCGTCAAAACCGGTGTTGTGTGGATTGACGTTTACAATCATCGCCTGCAAGGTTGTGGGTACGGTTTGTCAAAACCACAGAGAGGAAACTCACCGCCTTCCCATCGCCTTCGAAAAAGTCTTGGAACAGCTCGGTCAATTTGGAGTACCAGAAGGGTACCATGGCCTTGTCCGGTCTTCCCGGTCCATTGGGTGTTTTCCTGCCATTGGCGTCAACTTCCGCATGTCGGTTTGTTAGCCTGCGCTGGTTGTTCCGCATGACTTCGAGACACTGGCCAAGAACCATGAGGCTCTTATTGATGTTTCCCGCTTCCTTCAGGCGCTCTCCCGTATTCTGCGTATTTTTGTATCGTTCCGAACCGGCCAAGTCCACGATTGACAGGCGCGACACCCGCACAGCGGAGGGGTCCTAAGCTCAAGCCTCAGTACTTGAACACTTTGCAGACGACAAAGCACAGACCTCTTGGAAGTTGGCGCCTTTGCGCAACCGAATAACCCGCACAGAGAATACGGCGTGGCTGCGGCTACTCCATTTGTTAGCCAGGGTACCAAAGACCCGGCGGTTGATCTGGCCCATCTTGAGGATACGCTTTGCGTCCTCGCTTGACCTCACTCTGACTTCTCGTAAGCCGACAACATACTTGCCACCACGGGGGGAAGACGCATCACTTCGCAGGGACAGCGCTTTTCGCGATATCACAGGCGAAGAGGTGCTGGAAGAGAGTGATGCCAGCGCAGCCAGGTTGTTTGTTAGTGAAAATGTACGGCTGACGGCGGAGAGGCGTGCGGTTGTGGTGGTGGTGGTGAAAGTAGTTGAGCGACATAGTGCAGCGGCCGATGCTGGACGAACAAGAGTAGCAGTTTGAGGTCGCGTGCCTCCACCTGCCGTTTGCGCGTCCAGGTCTCCATCTCCTAATAAGTCGAAGATCTTTTCGTTGTAGATTTCCGCGTACGAGACCCACACAGAGTATTCATAGTCATCGTCCACCCCAACCTCTGATTTTTTGATCAGAAATTACTCGGTTTGCGGGAATGACCACGACTTACTGCTTTCGTCGATTACTTCACCCTCCCCTGGCTGGTCGTCGATTAGTCCTGCTAGGACACCGTTGCTCGTATCAATGGAAATATCCAACGAGTCAGGCGTTTCCAATACTGGGATGTCGGATGCGTTTGGATCGTGCTCGATACTTGAGAGTCGAGTGGGACGTATCTGGAGAGACAAATTAGCACTAAAAGTAAGGGGAATGATTGGTGGAGCAAGCCTACTGGAGCGTTGCACTCGAGTCCTTGGATGCTGTTGAATATCACGTCCAGCGTTCGAGGAAGCAAACCCGCTTCGCCCTTTTGTCTACCGCCCTGTACGGTGAATGTCTTGCCGCTATTTGTTACGCCATATGCGAAAATCAGGCCATTATCGCCGTTTAAGAGGTCTTTGATGAGAGGGAGAGCGGCTTCTTTGAACAGCTCTGTTTGGGACGTCTCTGGGGGGAAAACGTGCGTGAACGAATACGTCGCGGAGGCGGCAGACGACGTTGTCACACGCCTGTTGTTCGGATTTCCGGGTGTGGGATCGGTCATGAGGACTGAGGTCGGAGAGAGAATTGTCAAGTATGGGTTAGGAGGAGGGGAGAGATCGCCCAAGGCCGGTCGAATGCGAAGGTAGGCCTATCTGGACAGTCAATCGATGCCTTGGAATGAGGAATGGAATCTACGTGCCTTTATCGGTTCCCTTTCAGCATCGCTCGCGTTCACGGTAGCTTGCCTTTTAAGGGCAGGCGCTTTAAATACAGGAAGCTCAACGTATGCTCGATTTTCGATCGCATTTGACAAACCAGTTTCCTTGGTTGACTGCCCGCGGCGAGCAGCATTTGCAGGGGTCTTCTCGACGAGCTTGGAGGATTTCGGTAGCGTCGTCCTGGTCCCTGGGGTTGGCTCCACCGAGCCAGCGAGATTGCGGGTGCTCCGAGTTCGTGGTGGTGCTTGAGACACGAGACGCGGCATTGACGTCGAGGCTGGAATCTTCGGTCTTGAAGACGTACGGGTTGGCTGCTGCTGTTTCGCGCGAGTCGTCATCGAGGGCCGTTGTTGGTTGGATGAGCAGACGCGTGTTTGTAACGACGCGAAACATTGGTTTCAATCCAAACTGGCATCACGTGCTCGAGATTGCACCCAGTCTTGACTCCAACTTTGCGGACTTGGTAAAGCTCTTCAGGTCGCTACACAGGATGATCTTATCTTATATTCGTTCACTCCAGCTATCTCTTGGTTTGATTCGATGGCGGACAAAAAGCAGCGGCTGGTCCTCAGCATCCTCGACTTTCTATCTCAATCCCTTACCGATGGAACCATCAAATCCGACGACAAGGAGGGGCTGGAAGTCGCTATACAATGCATTGGCGAGGCCTTTGGTGTCGACCCTGAAGACGAGCAACAACGAGAGCGGTTGAGCATTCGACCGGCCACCTTGCCCTCTATATTTGACGTCTACCTGCGGACGAAGGAGAAACTAGGGTCTTCTCCGGTGGGCCGTGTCTCTCTTGCAGGCTGATCGGAATTAGGCTCAGTGTTTCTGGAATTCAGCCCAGTGTTCCTGCGGCCAAGTCAGACGCGACGCG
>WSTW01000115.1:0-31049 GCA_019632305.1 Tulasnella sp. 403 | reverse complement strand
CTTATGAGCAACCCATCAGTGCGACGGATGGTATGTGATCTTCCTTTTCAATCTTCCGAAGCCGCTCACCGTACTTTAGGCTGAACGTATGCAATCCGGGGGAGGTATGCCTTCCATGGCCGAGATCATGGGCGATCCAGCTTTACGAGACCTGTGAGCCCGTACTTTCTCTTTAGGGAACCCTGATGTTGACGATTTCTGTAGAGCTAATCAATTCGGTGGCGGGGCTGGGGGTCCCCGAGGCACGTGATCTAGAAGTGAGCGATTCCTGTGAGGTATATACATCGCAACTACCCAATATACAATTGTTTTCGTTGAGGCGCTACTACTCCCGCTGTTTCAGTGATATCTTGTCTAAAGACTCAATATCGAAGGTCAATACCGGATGACGACATTGTCGCCCGTTATTCACTTGACCAAGCCAACAGCGTGCTCTTTTCCTGTGGCTCAACTCTGGTCGGAGAGCGGCGTGCCGGGTCCATTTCCCCGCACTTGGAAAGCACTTGGTGTTCCATGATCTGGTTTTATGTCGCCACAGCAACGACTCGCGCCCGTCAGCTAATGTGATTACCCGGCTCGAACAAAACATCTACGCCACGGTGTTCTATACGAAAGACTACACTACTCGCCTAAAATCAGCATGTATAAGTATCCCCTCCATTCTTTTCCTAGGTTCATCCAAAAGCCCCAGCATTACCCATGGTACGTACCCGTGAACCAGTGGATAGTTGCACGATCTGACTATGTGCAGAGTCTCAATAACACCTGTCTGTCCTTACAAAACTCCCGAAAATCGAGCCCATGCGACCTGTTGACGGCGATACTGGACGATTGCGGCCTCAGTGAGTGGATACAACGGGTAACGGTGTGGCTGGTGAACTCACACGAACACAGACCGAACCGCCCCGTATGTGATTCCCGACTTCGCTCAAGTCGATTACCCTCCTTCATATTGCAAGTGGTACGCCGTTATGCTGCAACCGAAACGATGCACCCACTGAAAGTGTTTGTCACCAGCACGCAAACCATATACAACCTTCATTCCGCCTGTTCTTTCTGCTCATCGAACGGTGTCAATGGCACCGTTCCCTGGGTTGATTGGCAATCCCACTGCCACCAGTCCGCACATTTGTGAGTCCGTTCCCTTTTCCTCACAATCTACACACAACTGAGGCCGCTCTAGTCAAACGAACAACACGAAGTTCCCCGAACCAGTACCTCTCTGGGCATTTGCTCCGAGCAACTACTCTGGTGGCGTGTTCAACCTCGACTTTTCTCGTAATGTCGTAAACCTAAGTAATTCGACAATTCGCTATGAAGGCGATCCACCCTGCTGACGGTGATATTATCAGATAACACGGGATCCCGAGACAGTGACCTCTTCGAGGGCGGAGCAGTGGTTGATGCATACAAGATTTTCAGCCAAGCGTCACAAGCATCGAGCCAACGAACAAGCACTTCCGTCACCCCGTCCCGGGTGCTCACCTCCTCAGCATCGCCCTCACACACAAACGCCACCCACGCGAGCGACTCTGCCCCGCGCCACCCGACAATATCCACCGAAGCCACGATGGGCATCATCATCGGTGGCGTCGTCAGCCTCGCGCTCCTCGCGCTCCTCGCGTGCTGCTGGCGCACCCGCCGGCGCGTCGCGATCCGCGTCTCGGGCCCGCACTCCGAGTTCTCGCCGCCCACCCGCTACCCGAGCTCGCTGCCGCCGTCGGACAAGGACGGCCCCGGCTCGTTCTTCGAGCTCGAGGACACGAGCCCGTCCGCGTGGCACGTCCCCCAGCTGTCGCCGAAGCGGTTCGAGGGCGGCCGGCCCCAGATCAGCAGCCCCGGGCTCGGACTCCAGGGCGTCGATCCGCACTGCGAGGCAAAGAGGAACCGCCTGATACGGCAGCAGCAGGCCATACTCCACGAGATGGAGGAGAAAGAGAGACCCCATTAGTATTGTGTTTCACCTGTTTAATGCTTTACCCTTTGTGCGATTTGTCCAATGGAACAGCGTGTGGTGTCCGTCTCAAATCACCTTGCGGTTCAGAGCCACGCGCGAAGTTGCGTCGATAGCTCCATTTGAACACAATTAAATGGTAATCATAGCACTTCCTTTGGTGCATCGCGATACCGTCGGCTTGCGCGATAGGCTGGGAAGTTTGAAGTCGAAGTCGCCGGTTGACGGCAATAGCGGACTTGTTCCCCGCCCCTGTTCAACACCCAAGCACCTTGCCCCATCACCGACCAAACATGGGCTCCACCCGTACCGAAGCTGGCCTTCCTTTCTCCGTCCGTCTCGACTAGGTTATAGCCGATCACTTGAACAAGTCGAGAAGTCAGAACGCGATGTGACGGGATAAACATTCGACGCTGCCCACAAAGGCTCGCATACCCCTTGCGCTACCGGGACACGCCTTTCTGGTGTTACCAGCGCAACGCAGCTATCTCGTACAGCGTCAGTTGCCATTCCTGTCCAATCGAGACATAACGACATCTGCCCTCCTGAATCTTGATCGGAGTCCTTGTCTTGGTATATAGGAGGTGCAGTCCGCCACGCCATGGAACCAGCATATATACATATCCACCTCTCCTCTTGCCTTGAATCTTGTCTATAACACTCGTTGGAATTCATGGTATGTACACATCACGTTTGGCATCGGAGCCATCCAGTCTGACCATCACCAGTCTCTCAACCTTTGCCCCAAGAGCCTCTCGTGGATGCAGAATGCCAAAGGACTGGATCCATGTGGTACGCTTGTCCAAGTACTGAGTACCTGCGGCCTTGGTGAGCTATCCCGCCGGGCAACCGTTCCGCTCGTACGCTTGCGCTAAGACAGAAGCCCCAGGTTCTCAATTCACCCCGGATGAGAAAGTTCCGGGCCCGGTTCCCGACTTCTCTCATGTTCTCAACCCCCCTTCGTATTGCGGCTGGTACGTGTTTTCGCACACAAAGGACGACGCACCACTGAGCACCTTCTTCACTAGCACAGGACTTGTGTATAACCTTTATTCCGCCTGTTCGGTTTGCCGGACACAAGACGTTAATGTTACAACGTAAGTTACCAGAGGCACGGGTTTCGATTGTACTGACCTCTGTCTCTTAGATGGCAGGATTGGCATGGACAATGCCATCCTCCGCTAGATGTGTGAGTTCGCTTCTCGGCTCGTTGACCACCCCCACTGATATTCGTATAAGCCAAACGAACCAAACAAATCTCCCCACCCCAGTGCCTATCTGGGCCTTTGCTCCGAGCAACTATTCAGGCGGTATTTTCGACGTCAATTTTTCTCAAAATGTTTCCCAGCTAGGTAATTGCGGTGATACATGGTCATTCACCTCGCTGACGTGTACCCTCCCAGCCAACCGATCGACTACCAACAGCCATCTCCTCGACGACGACGCGTCTGAGCTACACCAATTATTCACCCAAGCAGCCCGGGAATCGGGCTTCTCCGCACGAGACGTCCCTGTCACATCCGCCGAGCTGGCTTTCGCCACCGCATCACCGTCACTTTTGCCCACGGATACCAGCAACACATTTGGTTCCGCACTGCCAATATTACCAGACATGACAACTCAAAAGAGGCTGCCCATTGGGACATCAGCGGCAATCATCGTCGTGGCGATGCTTGCCCTCACCGTACTCGGCACTATCTTCTGTTACTTGCGAGGGCGCCGAGGCTTTCATCAAAGGATGAGTGCCCAATCCAGTGAACAGGGGAGTTCGTCATTCTCTACCTCTGACACGACACCCGACACCCGCCCACTCGACCTGGAAGAAGCTGGTATTTCCGTGTGGCAGATTCAGGAGTTGTCGGGGTATTCGAAACGGCTGGAGGCGGAGGGATATCGATTCGAAGGTCCGCCCACCGGTCTTGATCCGCATGGCGAGGTACGGAGGAATATGGTGTTGCAGCAGCAGCATGCGATTTTCAAGGAACTGCTGGAGAAGCGGGAGAAGCCCGTTTAGCATGCCCCGCGCAGGACGTGTTTTCGATTTTATTGTATCCTTACATGGTGTATAAGTAAACGCAGGACAGTATCTATCAACTTCAACACTGTATTCGAGTATGTGTTTCTCGTGTAGCCATGCCTGTCGTTCCGACTACTGGTTGGTCAAGTTCCCGTCCGCTCGACGTCCTGTTTTCTGCTGCCACACGCCCGAGTAAGTTCCGAGCTGTACCGAGAGATGCAAGCTATGTCCCAAGCCTTGTACCTGTACCTTACCCTCACTTATTACCCTCACCAGCCCTCACCTATGGAGGGTAGTCCTGCCGAATTGGTCACCGGCGCTAGGACATACGCGAAGTTAGTTTCGGAGTTTGGTCAGGTGCGCAGTCACATGATCTTTTACATTCTTGGCACGTACGGCACCAGGGATCCCTTGTTCCAAAGGCAAGATAAAAGATAATTGGTACAACTCGTTCGCACCCTCTCTCCCTCCCCCCATCCCCGACCTTTGGTTGATCGTTCACCTCGCCATGGACACCCCAAGTGATACGACGAAAAAGACGGATTCGGAGGAACAACTTGTAAGTCGTCCTATCTTTCCCAATGATGGCTCCCTGAAGCAGTGTGAATGATGCGTCCGTCACTCAAGGTCGCCGCAATGGTTTCCCTCGAACACCTCAAGATCAAGCGATCTTCAATCTCCTTTCCGAAAGGGCGTTCGGAGGTGGGCTCGGGCGGATTTAGTGTCGTGCACCGCGCGACCCTCCGCAAGGGCGTCTTCTCCCGCAATACCCCCATCGCCGTGAAGAAGCTGCATACCCACGGAGAGGACGACGATCGGCTTCGTATCGCTGTGGTTCGTGTTTTGGATTTCCTACGTTTCCACTCCTGAATTTGCACGCCCGTAGGAGCTCATGAAGGAACTGAAGATTTGGGCAGAACTTAAGCATCGCCACGTCCTCCCCTTGCTTGGGTTTTACGTCAGCCCGGATCTGCGCGATGCTTGGGTGATATCGCCCCTTGCGGAACTTGGTAATCTGTGTGAATACTTGGAGACAGTTCGGCCGACACCAGCTGAACGCTTGGCATTAGTAAGTACCCCATGCTGTAGGAAGGGCGCCTGGATTAAGCGGTTTTGTGTAGGCTAGAGATACAGCAATGGGACTGGAATACATGCATACCCGTCAACCGCCAGTTCGCCACGGAGATATCAAATCGGTGTGCACAATCGTTGCCGTTTGGTCTGAACGCACTAACGGCTGGTAACTAATCCAGCTCAACGTGCTCATCATGGCCGATCGGAGCGCCGTGCTGTGCGATTTCGGGCTTGTTGAAACTGTTCATTTCCAAAAACCAGTCGTGGTTGCAAAGTTGCAACCGGGGGGAACGGCGCGTTACTGGAGCCCCGAGTTCCTTGACGCCGAGTGTCACCATGGGCTGGAGAGTGACGTTTGGGCCTGGGGTTGTCTACTTTATGAAGTGCGGCGACCGGAATTGCTGCGACGTGCAATTGTTGACTTTTTTGTTGAACAGATAGTCACCGGGCTAGCACCCTACAATGACTTGCTGACTGAAGCGCAAGTACTTCGTCATATTGGCGAGAAGATGCCCCCCGCCTCCCTGCGCGGGGTGGATTGCCCTGCGAATGTGAAGGACCTACTTGGACAATGTTGGTCCATTAAGGCAGGCCAACGACCGTTGATATCACATTGTATCTCTGTACTTTCTGGTAGGTGCTCTTCTCGTTCTGGTGTCCTTGGCTGATGTCAATTCCTTTTCAGCCGAAATTCTTCAACACTGCCGCCAAGCGATACGAAAAGCGCTTCCGAGCGAGTTGGATTCGAACCTCGAGAACTTGGAAGCTGAATTGGTACGTCTCCAACGCACGACCTGGCTCGTAATATAATGTCGGTTGTTTGCGTAGATGGCGACTGTGACGCCTTTGCAGCGGTACCATCTTAAACGATCGTGGCTGGTCTTTCCAGAAGTCGACTCCTTGGTCGGGACGGGGGGCTTCGGGGCGGTCCACCGAGCTACGATGCAGCGAAACCGGAGGGACCTACCGCAGATGGTGGCGGTGAAGAAACTCAAGGCCGTTGGAGGCAAAGAGACTTGCCTTAGGATGACGACAGTGAGCACTTGTTTCTATTCCCCAGGGATGGGATGACAGACCTGCATTACTAGGCCTTGTTCAGAGAGATCATCGTTTGGGCAAAACTTCAGCACCAAAACATAATCCCTTTCATCGGTTTCTCTCTGTTCGACAACTTGAAAGAAGCGTGGTTGGTCTCGCCGCTCGTGCCAGACGGTGACATCACCGGATACTTGAGGCAGACACAACCTACCGAATACAAACGCCTGGAGCTTGTGAGACCCATTCTATTGGATAGCAACTGGATAATAACATGGCATCTTACAGGCATTAGATACCGCGCGTGGGTTAGGGTACCTGCATAGCCTTGATCCCCCGGTTTGTCATGGCGATATCAAACCTGTACGTCGTGCAGAAACCACGGGGTTTGATCCCTCGCTGAACATATGAACTAGGCAAACGTACTCATCTCTGCGGGAACGGCCATGCTATGTGACTTTGGACTCGCAAAAGTGATGGAGGGAAGGCCATCGGGAATGACGACATCGACGTTCAATCAGTGTGGTACACTTGCGTACGAGAGTCCCGAGCTCTTGCTTTCCAAAGCTTGTCGATCGAAGGAGAGTGACGTATGGGCTTGGGGATGTCTGTTACAAGAGGTCTATCGTTTCATTGTCCACCTCTAGTCCCGGTTCTGATGCACTTTCAGATCTTCTCAGAAAAGCCACCGTACCATTGGGCGCTCAACATTGGTGCCATCATCAATTGGATCAGCACCGCTATCCCTCCCGCCGTCGTCATAAATCTAAAATGTCCGGATTACGTGAAAGGGATATTGCTTCACTGTTGGGAACGGGCTCCGACAGTGCGGATAACGATCGAGGGATGCACTAAGGCTTTGGAAGGTACGTGCAACCACTAAATGTGATGCAGTTTGGGAGGTTCAGTCCACATGTTGTCTTGCCGGCGTAGATCGTGAGGCACCGTCTTCTTCGACATCAGACTTGATGAAAGCAGCCACTGTGAGTGCCCAGTACTGAATGCCATGGACTTGAATAAACACTGCTGTTAACAGGCGGCGCAGTTGTTGGACTGGACGCCAACCATCAGTCCCGACGCCCGATTCCATTCCGATGCCTTTGGGCGCTCGATTCATGGATCATTGAAAAGCCGCGATGGGAACCATGTCGTTGCCGTCGTTCGTCAATTAACCAAGGGTCCCTCCGGCGAGGAGCGTTCGCGCTGGTATGAGGTATGTTTCTAGTCGTCGCATGTAGAGTCTCACCCCATATGTCACTTCCTAGGCACTCAAGGTGCAAGGTATCAACTGGGCTGTCATGCATCACCCCAACATTGCTCCCTTCATGAGCCTCCATGCCGATGATGCGATGACGTACTCTCTTTCCTATTCCCAATACCCCGACGACGTTGACTTACCCGAACTGTTGAGCGGTTCGACGCTTGATGATGCCGGACGACATCAGATCGTGCGTTTCCCTACTTCCCAGGATACCAGGCGTAGCTAACTGATTTCCGCACAGGCAAAAGATATTGCAGATGGACTACTTTACCTTCATACTCGCAACCCGCCGATCTACCACGGACACCTTACGTCGGTGAGTCCATGCCTAGTCAGCCGATGCTCGAGAGCGAAGCCAACCACGTTGAGTGTACAGAGGAGTGTGTCCATCAACAAAGCGTCTGGCCGCACTCGACTGCGTGACTATGGGTTTGCAAGCGTGACAAATTTTGCCCTCGTCACACGAGAGGTCGATGATGAAGGCGATGCCATAAATTCTTGGCGATATTCGAGTCCGGAAGTGGTAGCCGGTGAAGCACCGACACAAGAGAGTGACGTTTGGTCTTGGGGATGCGTGGTGCTGGAGGTGCGAGTCTCCCATCGTCACGGTACCTCGACTAAAGGAACATGCAGCTTTTCACGAGCTCTTTGCCATATAAAACCATCGCAGATGCAATGTCTTTGCGTGAGGCGATGAAAATAGGTACGCCACCTGCCCCAGTCGACGAGCTCACGTGCCCGCCTCGCATTCACAACCTTCTGGGGTTGTGCTGGAAACCACTGCTGCGGTTGCGGTCGTCTATCAGCGAAGTGATAGGTATACTTTCTGGCGAGAGATTTCGCTTTGTAAAGACCAGGATGCACGAGTCTCGGCGGTATGCTATAAGAAACGGTTCCTGTTATGGTTGGAATCTGACCTGGTCATCATGTTTCTGTAGGATCGAAGTTCTGAAGGTGTCGCGAGATGGAACTATGTTGGCGCTTGCGATGCCGGGTGAGATCGAGTGTTATCAGACGGAAACCTTGTCCTTGTCCCGGTTCGTGGCATTCTTATGTTATGATTCAATCGGTGCTGACAGAGCGACCGTTAGACGGTTGGTTATTCCCGAAGAGGATCGCGTGCGGGCAATGGAATATAGTTTGTCGGGACGGTTTCTGATTGTGGGCACCTTCGACGGTCAAGTCCTGGTGAGTCGCCCTCGTGTGTTTTATCCGTCTTCCGTGCATATTCTGACTCTGGTGTTTCCCGCAGCTATTTGACCTCCAGACTGGCCACCTGCTGAAGACGTACTCAAGTCATACACGAAGCGTAACAACGGTAGATATATCGTCGTGTGACGAGTTCATTGTGTCTGGGTCACTCGATAAGACGGTTCGAGCGTGGCACACTACGGAGTCGAGTAGGGATCAAGTCTGGAGATTCGAATGGGAAGTTCGAAGTGTTTCAATCTGCACGACGTCCCGTATGGTGGCCGTAGGACTTGCAAGCAAGGAAGTGCATGTGTACAACCTCGAGGAAGGAACGAGGGTTGCGTGGCTCAGACTCGAGGATACCGTTATAGGACTATGGTGGTCTCCCACTGGGCGAACATTGTTCTGCCGGCATGGCGACTATGTGTATCATGGGAATGAGGTTCGGGTTGACGCTTGGGACGTTACCAATGTCGTGCAAGTCGACCGTGTAATTTCTCTCAACGTGGGTGCAGAGTCTATGCATTTCGTTGACACGAGCTGATTGGAGGTTGGTCCATAGGGTGTGTATGCATCTGTGTCGCGGGATGGGGAAGTAGGCATATGCGTAGATTTGGCCAGTGACGTCCGAATAGGGAAAAAAGTCGCCTATGGTTACCACTGGGAGCCAGCTGGTGTGCTAAGGTATGACACGCGGCTCTTAAGAGGCTAGTTGTACTATTGCATTGACCTGCGTTGAACGGTGACGGATGCTTACGGTGTTTCACAAAAGGCTTGAGATCGGGGTTAACGGGCGCCCTAGCTGTGCAGGGGGATTCGTCTGGGATCATCGTCACTATTAAAATGCTCTCAGAGGACACCGACTTGTTGGACGTATGTGGGTTGCGCCGATATATGAACATTGCTCCCAATCTGACTGGTGGGTGCCCGTTGATAGACAGGTTTGCATCGTACGACGATACAGGGACCTATCGTTTAGAGGCTTGTCAACGATATACAGGTACTTACGAGTGGTGAATGCTCAGCTGAGGAATGATATCAGCTTCATGTATTGCGTTGTAAACATTTGTCCGAAGAGCAAACCTAGCCCGGCGTTAACGGACTTCCCACTGGATTACAGTCCTGACTATGACACTCACAACGCAAAGCGGTCGTAAGCACAATGTCTCCCAAGCAACGCCGTGTATTCTGACGGAACTCGTAATCATCAGCAGTGTATGACTGGTTTTGCCTCGTCTAAATGGATCTCTTCACCGCTGCGGGCATTCGTGACTGCTGGTCGAGGACTACTCGCTACACCACTTCTCTTTCGCGCGACACTACTCGAAACACGCTTTGAGCGAAGCCGTGATGTGGAAGACCTAGACAAGGCAATAGCATGCTTTCGCAAGGCTCTTCATGTTCTCCCAACCGATCACCCCAGCCGTTCCTTGGCACTAAACAACCTAGCGGCCGCATACCATGGTCGTACTGAACAGAATCCAAATTCCAGCGACTTGAATAACGCTATCCTCTACTTTCGAGAGACTCTTGAACTTCGAGATGTGGACGACCCAGACCGCCCGTGGACATTGGCTGGAATTGGCGGCGCACTGATGTTGCGTTATAACCGAGAGTCCAGAGAGGAAGACTTGGCAGAGGCCATCGAGCTTCTTCAACAAGCACTCGACCTCGCTACGCCAAGTCATGGTAGCTATACCGGAGCTTTGCACAACCTGGCAACGGCCCTTCAAAGCCGTTTCACGCTCCACAACGACATGTCCGATCTCGACCGAGCTATTGACTGCTGTCATGAAGCTTTAAAGCTGCGGCCCCCTGGTGATATTGGGAGACCATACAGCCTGTTGAACCTTGCAATCACCCTGGGTAGTCGTTACCGGCACAAGTCCGACATTTCCGACCTTGACGTGTCTATCGAACTTCTGACAGAGTCCCTCCGTCTCCTACCACCCGCACATCCCTTCCGCATCTCCAGCTTGGTTAGCCTCGGCGCGGCGCATGGTCTTCGACTGGCCCGGCTCGGTGAGTTGCACGACCTCGACTTGTCTATCGCGTATCTGCAAGAAGTTCGAACACTCCAACCTCACGAACATCCGGATCGTTGTGTAACACTGACGAACCTCTCGGCGTCTTTGACCTCTCGGTTCACACTGAGGGGTGATGTGGGCGACCTGACGGATGCTATCAGTTGCTCCCGAGAGGTGCTCACGTTACCAGCTTTCGCCCACCTTCGTCGCCACAGCAGGCTCTTGGGTCTTGCAAATATCCTCGTAGTCCGATACAATCAGACGGGAGACATTGCGGATATAAACGATGCGGTGGGATCCCTTCAGGAGGCTTTGGAAATCCAGGGGTCAGGGGATATCGAACGTGCGGAGGTTCTTTCAGTGCTCGCATCAACGCTCTGCAGTCGATTCACTCACCAAGGCAACACCTCAGATCTCGAAACCGCCCTAAAACACCACCAGGAGGCTCTCACTCTTCGCCCGGTCGGACATCCCGCCCGTCCGCTGAGCCTCTTGGCTTTGGCAACCACCCTAGGCATTCGTTTCCAGTCGCGACTGGGAAGCAAAGTAGATTTGGACGATGCTATCATGCACCTTAGTCGTGCCTTGGAACTCCTACCAAATCAACATTCTAGTCGTTCGATGATTATGACCAATCTCGCAGTGACATATTCTACGCGATACAACGAAAACAGGAACGAAGAGGATCTAGACAATGCGATCCGATGTCATCTCGATGCACTGGAGCTCCGTCCGTTGGGTCATACAGAACGGTCGTTCACGTTGAACGCTCTTGCTGGCGTTCTTGTCTTGCGATTCGATCTTAGGCGCGATTTTGCGGACCTGACTACAGCTATTAATCGATACCGAGAGGCCGTAGAGCTTTGCACGACAGGCCACCCGTTGTATTGCAAAGGGAGGACTGACCTCGCGATGACGCTCGTCAAGCAGCACGAACAAACGTGAGTCGGGATGGACAATTATGAGACGAGTTGTACTCATTAAACCCTTCTTTCGCAGTACTGAAACCCTCCCTTTCGACATACAACTCAGCATCGAGATGCTAGAATCCGCCTGTACAGCGATCGGAAGTCCACCGGTGGAACGACTCCGTTCATCCTACAACTGGGTTGCACTATCACGACACTACAAGCACCCCTCAATAACTCGAGCCTGTCGTACGATGCTGGACATCCTCGACATGGCAATCGCGCGAAGCCACTCCCTCGAATCGCGGCATTCGCACATCACAACCGACACTCTCTTCAAATATGCTAAAGGCATCGTCTCGGATGCTGCCGCCTGTGCCATAGAAGAGGGTCAAGTAGGTACTGCCGTCGAACTATTGGAACGTGGGAGAGCGATCATCCTCACGCAAATTGGGAGGTACCGGACACCGTTGGATGAATTGCGTGCCGTGAATGCAGAATTAGCGGGAAGATTTGAGATGTTGAACCGGCAGCTTGAGAGTAGCGTCGTTCCATCGTCCTCAACGACGGAGCCATCCGAACTCGAACCCTCGTACGAAGACAAGATCGCTAGGTGCGTTTGATGCAACATCGGGGTCCGAGTAATGTTGATTGCCCTGTTTTTGTAGATACGGCAGGTTAACTACCGAGTGGACACATACCGTCGCTGAAATCCGAGGCATACCCGGCTTCTCCACCTTCCTGCAACCTACGCCTTTCGAAGTTCTCCAAAAGTCCGCAGAAGGCGGACCTGTGATCGTTATCAACATTAGCAACATTCGCTCGGACGCGGTCATCATCACTCCTTCCCCTGTATCCATCAAAGTCGTGCCGTTGCTCGATGCTTCACCGGACGACATCGCGCGCCTTGCCTGGAGGGTCTCTACAGTGACTCGCAGTCCGCGCGACCAGGACCTATATGGCATTTTGGAGGAAACTTGGGAACATGTCGTCAAAGATGTCATGCATGTCCTGCAAACGGAGATCAAGTTGCCGAGGAAGAGTCGAGTGTGGTGGTACCCCACTGGCTTGGCGACAAGACTACCTCTGCACGCGGCGGGGATATACAAACGTAGTGCGGCTCCCAATCGTCGAGGAGCTGCTGCGAAGAATGTCCCTGATAATTATGTATCGTCGTATACCCCTACACTTGGAGCTCTCATCCGCGCTCGACAAAATCAGCAACTCGATACACCGCCCAGACCGCCGAAAGTATTGGTGATAGCCCAACCAGAAACGCCCTCCAAGCCTCCTCTACTGTCCGTCGCTGCCGAAGTAACCGAAATCCAGACGCACGTCTCAACACGGGGTACGGTGACGGTCCTCAACAACAGCGCCGGCACCCGCGAAGCCGTCCTCTCTGCGCTACCTACGCACACGCACGTCCACTTTTCCTGTCACGGGTACAAGAACACCGCTCAACCCTTCCGCTCGCACTTTGCACTCCACAACGGCCCTCTGTACCTCCTCGATCTGATCAACCAGTCCAGTGTGGTGAACGGCGAGCTGGCGGTCCTGTCGGCATGTCATTCGGCGGGTACGGGCGATGACACCGCGGCGGTGGACGAAGGATTGCATTTGGCGGGTGCGATGCAGTTCGCTGGATACAAGAGCGTTGTCGGGACGTTGTGGGCGATGTTGGATGCGGATGGGCCGGTTGTGGCGAAGGAGTTTTATAAGGCGTTTGCGGAGGGAGGGTGTGTGCCCGCTGTGGCGTTGAGTAAGGCGGTCAAGGAGTTGCGGGTGAGGAAGGTTGGGGTTGGGAGGTGGATGAACTATGTACATTTTGGAGTTTAGGTGGAAGGCCGAATGATGCGGAGTTACGAGGGCGAATAACCGAGCCTACACCCATGCATTTTACGTTCTGATTATTTCTTTAAATAGATTTCCTTCTATCATGGATTGATCGGACGTGCAACGCGAGGCCTATCACTTGTTCCCAAGACGCACTGTTCCTCGTTTCTGAGCTGACAACGCAATCTATATGTCCAGCACAATTCCTTGATGCGCTTTTACCAACCCACCCCTCCAATCACTAACGTCTCTGTATTTCCTATACCACTCGCCCCTCGTCGGAATCATGGACATACCAAGCGACACGACGAGAAAGATTAGGGAGGAGCAACTTGTGAGTTGTCTTGTTGACTCTTTTTAATGAGCTCATTGAAATAGACCCAGTGTCGCATAAAAGGCCGCTGCCATGGGCGCTTTGGGACACCTCAAGACCAAGCGATCCTCGATCTCCTTTCCGAAAGCCTTCTCGGAGGTGGGCACGGGCGGATTCAGCACCGTCCACCGCGCCCCCTTCCGCAAAGGCGTCTTCTCTCGCAAGATAGCTATAGCCGTGAAGAAACTACATACGCACGGAACCGAAGACGATAGCCTCCGTACCGCCGTGGTTCGCGCTTTCACCTTGCTATGTTCCTGTTCGTATTCCCGAGTGCACGTTCACAGGAGCTCATGAAGGAACTTTGACACCATAATGTCCTCCCACTACTCGTCTCACTTGTATTTTCCTGCAGTTACTTGACCTCTCATGCTGGATAGGCTTGGAGACGTACTCCCGTCACACGGGGACCGTGACGGCGCTGGATGTAGTGTTGCCGCGAGCCGAGTTGACGGTCCGTGCCGTGGTTCGAGGTAGAGCCGGATTACAGGAGTCGGTTTCGGCCGGTTAGGAATTACCAATCCGTGGTTGGGTGGCTCAACCGCGAGGTACAACATCGCACCAGCTGGTGGCAGTAGGGATCGAGTGGATGGTAGTTGATGATCCCGTCGACGTAGGGTTGTGGTGATGCCACCTGCACCGCTACCTCCAACGCTCGTCAAAGAAAGATATAAAATTGCGGGGGGTCCCAAGCTTTAAATAAACATGACTGGGGGTTATGCTACAAGAAACGTACAAGGGACGTAAGTTACGTCTCTCTTCCAACAAGAGCGTTGTCGAGGGTGTGCACCGACTGTGGCGTTGAGGAAGGCAGTAAGGGAGTTGAGAGTGAGGAGGGTTGGGTTCGGGAGGTAGCTTATTGGAGAGTATAGTCGTATTCTGTATATGTTTATTGAAACACAACCTGGTGTACAGGTACACGTCCAGGTCCTGTACCTCCTCGCACTTATGGTATTTTGCAGTACCTGATGCGCGGAATATTCACATCAGGCCGGAGTGGATGGCAAAAGTGCGAACCACTGCTCTGTCGGGGACAATTGTTGCATAAGCCCGCTACACGTAATCCATATATTCACCCACCTTGGCACCTGTATCCTAGGGTCAGCGAGCGTCTAAATGATAGGTACCGAGATCGTCGTATGATGCAAATCTGTCTATCAGCGAGGCGGACACGTCGATCAATCCCAGCGAAGCGGTTACAAGCGTCTACGCCACTCACACAACCTCAACGATTCCATTTCCACCGCGCTCATCGCTTCCCTAGTAAGAAGAGTCACGGACGAACCCTGCACAGACAAGACCACTTTGTGACGAACGGCAGTCGTTAGTGACCCTGCAACATCCAACAACTGCAATCCAGGAGCGCAACTCGCCTTCCTGGATACCATCGCGTATCATTCCAATCGTCTCCCACCGGGAGTCATGCCCAATTTTCTTCTTATAGACCTCCCCGTTCGAATCTACGCACACAACGATTTCTCCATCCGGTGATGCAGATATGCATTCGATCTATAGACCAAGCACAAATCAACTCCGTGTCAACGACAACGCGCAAGATGCAGCACTTACTCCATCATGACCGATTTCCTCGATCATTTCCAAATGCGGAACGTCCCGTGCATCGAGTCCAATGTGATCATCACGGTACGCAGGGCGCCCGTAACGACAGAACAACCTCTTTCCGACGGGTGACCACCACAGTCTTGTTACGGTATCATGACCTCCAATCGATACAACACTCGTCCCATCGTTTAGCTTCAGGATGGTCATTCCCCCACCTCCAAACCCTACAGCCACCATGAGGGATGTCATACTGATCGCAACACTTCGAACTTCGCGTTCGAAAGTCCAAACACGATTCCTGCTCGACCCCATATTGTGCCACACTCGAATGGTCCTATCAAGCGACCCAGACGCAACGATGTTGTCACACGACGATATGTCTATCGCCGTCACGCTCTGCGTGTGGCCGGCGTACATCTTCAACAGGTCGCCGGTCTGGAGGTCGAACACCTGGAGGAACCATTCGGGTCAACTACCACGTGGAACAGGGGTAGGCGACGCACGATGACTCGACCACTAATTGTACCCACAACCAAGAACCTCCCCGACAAACTATATTCCATTGCCCGTACGGCCACAGCGTCTGTGGGGATCGCGAGTTGTCTAACCGCCAATCTGTTAGCATCGAGAATACATTTTATACCAATGCTACGCACAGGAGCAAGGTTAGGCTTTCGGTTTTGTAACACTCGATCTGACTCCACGTTGCGAGCGCCAGCATAGTCCCATCCCGCGACATTTTCAGAACCTGGACCCTGTAAATATGCGATAGTTAGGTCTCCAACCGCATATGTACCGCCTCTTGCGGCCATACCCTTGACATTGGCGCGTCGCCACCTGCCCAAACCGAAACTTCTGCTCAGACAACAATATATCCATCACTTCGCTGATAGACGGGCGCAACCACCGCGCCTGTTTCCAACACAGACCCAAAAGATTACGAATGCGGGGCGGGCAGGCGAGTTCGTCAATAGTTGCGGGTGGGGTACCCTCTTTCATTGCTTTGTACAAGGACCGTGTGTCTGCTAGGTTCTCGTACGGCGGAAAGCCCGTGAAAATCTGTATGCTCCTTCAGTAGATGAAGCGAAACAACAAAACGGTCTCACCTCTAACACCACGCTTCCCCAGGACCAAATGTCACCCCCCTTGCTTGGTGCTTCTCCAGCTGCCACCTCCGGACTCGAATATCGCCAAGAATTGACCGCATCACCTTCATCAACTTTTAGTGTGATACGAGTAAAGCTTGTCACACTCGCAAATCCATAATCGTGTAATTGCGCGTAACCCCCATTACGGATGGACACGCTCCTCTGTGTGCTTGAGATCATTGGTATAAAGTCGAGCACCGGATGACCCAACATGAACTCACCGACGTGAGGTTTCCGTGATGGATCGGTGGATCGCGTGTATGCAGGTATAACAAGCCCTTTGCGATATCCTTTGTCTTATTCAAATAGTCATTCGTTACTCCTAGCCTATGAGAAACGCAAACAGGTACGCACGATCTGGAGTCGTCGGGCATGATCAAGTGCTGAGGCGCTCATGAATTCAAGTAAGTCAACGTGATCAGGATCTAGGGAATACGAAAGGGAGCATGTCGTAGTATCATCAGTATGAATGCTTATCAAGGCAGCGATATTAGGGTGATGTATTGTGGCCCATTGAATGCCTTCTTGCCTGAGTACCTGTGCGAATGACATACAATATAAGTTCCGACTCGCGACAATCCACGCAGCTGGCAGCACACCTCGTAACAGCGCATCCACCGCTCGCCGGAAGTAAGGAATAACTGGCGAACGATAGCAGAAACCCTCTTCGCGCCGTGCTTTTTCAGGGTCCCACGACTCAAATGTCCAAATCCATCCGAATTGTGTTGGGAATCAGGATGGATCGTCAGTACCCAGTCCGACAACTGCGCCATCTGCCAACAGCAGTTACTACCGCATGCGTTTCCCGGGCAATGCCTTGTACTCACAATTGTTTGTTTGAGCTGATCCGATGTCCTAGATGATGGTGCCTCACGATCTGCACCACGAAGGTAATACCTGGACTAAGCCGCCTCAACCAAATAACAACCGGTAGATACACATACTTTTCAAAGCCGCGGTACACCTCTTAGCCGAAATCCGCGTTGTTGGGTCCCGTTCCCAACAATGAAGTAATACCCCCCTCACAAAATCTGGACAATCCACCTCCGCCACGACAGCAGGTGGAATATCGGTAGTGATCCAATTGATTAGTGTGCCGACATTGTCTACCCAGTGGTATGGTGGCTTTTCCGAAAATATCTTAAAGGCGATTTAGAATCAGGACTAGAGGTAAACCCAAGGCGGAAAGGTTGAGTCAGACCTCTTGAAGTAGACACCCCCAAGCCCACACATCGCTCTCCCTTGACCGATACGTTTTAGAAAGTACCAGTTCGGGGCTTTCGTACGCGATTGTACCACACTGATTGAACGTTGACGTCGTCATTCCCGATGGTCTTTGTTCCACCACCTTTGCGAGTCCAAAATCACATAACAGGGCTGTTCCACCCCATTTAATGAGTACATTTTGCTATTGGATGTATTCAGCCATCAATAAAGCACGGGAATCGCGTATAACGTACAGGCTTGATGTCCCCGTGACATACAGGGGGTTCAAGGTCATGCAAGTACTCCAAACCACACACAATATCCAATGCCTGCAAAAGAAAATATTACTACTCGGTAATTATCCGCTGGTATATTGCTTACGAGCTTTAAACGCTTCTCTTCGTTAGGTCGTGTGCGTCTCAAGAACACGGTGATGTCACCGTCTGGCATGAATGGTGAGACCAACCACGCCTCCTTCAGGTTATCAAAAAGAAAGAAACCGAGGAAAGGGACAATATTTGGGTGGTCAAGTTTCGACCAAGCGATAATCTCCCTGAGCAACGCCTAACACCTCGACTTCGTCATTCCATCCGTTCAAAATAAATGACAATGCTCACTGTAGTCATTCTAAGGCAGGTCTCCCTACCTCCAGTGGCCTTCAGTTGCTTTACTGCTACCGTTTTGCGTACATCACTTCTGAATCGCTTCATGGTTGCTCGTCGGACCGTTCCGAAACCACCCGTCCCGATGACGCAATCGACCTTTGGAAAGACCAGGCATGCTTGTCCAAGACGGTACCCTTCTAAAGGTACCATAGCTCCCATCTGCATAAACTACTCAGCGCTATAGTCGCCCCGACCCGTGTACTAGGGACGTACCAATTCGGCCTCTAGGAGATCGAGATTAGGAGCGGGCTCATCCGGATGTCTTTCTTGTATCGTCTGACGATAGTGCTGAAGATTTCCGGCTGACAAGAATTGGTATCAGGTAAGGGCACTACAATGGCGGGGAACGTACCAGCAAGTATAGCCACACAACGCGACATTGACGGTCGCTGTACCGGCTCAATGGACCAGCATTGTTGAAGCAATTCCTTTACGTGTGCAGGACAGTCCAAGTTCTTCAGCGAGACGGGCGGTAACTTCTTGCCGATCTGATGAAGCACTTGCGCTTCTGTTAGTAAATGATTATATGGTACCAGTCCTGTGACTATCTACTCCAAAAAAAGTCAATTGCAACATAACGGAGTGGTTCGGGTGGTCCTATACCTCAAGAAGCAGACAGCCCCACGCCCAAACGTCGCTCTCAAGTCCAATCTCGTATTCAGGGTCAAGGAGCTCCGGGCTCCAGTAACGAGCTGTTCCCCCAGGTGGTATGTTTGCAAGCACGGATGGTTTTCGCCTGGTGTCACGAACACGTTCCGCCAGTCCGAAATCGCACAGAATGGCGCGCCGATCGGACTTTACGAGCACGTTGAGCTAAACGAAAGGTCATTTCTTGGTGACTTCACACCACACAGGAAAGACCGCGCATACCGACTTGATATCTCCGTGGCGAACTGGCGGTGTACGAGTATGCAAATAGTCAAGTCCCACCGCAGTGTCTCTGGCCTGTGCACAAATGCTTAAATGTGGTATACCTTTCATAATGATACGAGACACTCACTAATGCCAGACGTTCAGCTACTGTCGGACGAGCTGTCTCCAGGAACTCGCATAGGTTACCGAATTCGGCAAACTGAGATATTACCCAAGCATCACAGAGATCCTTACTGAAGTAGAACCCGAGCGGAGGGAGGACATTGTCATGCTGAAGTTCCGCCCAGATGGCCAATTCCTTCATGAGCTCCTGTGGATTGCACTCAGGAATGGGAAGATAGTCATTTGCAAGCACGAACCACAGCAGTACGAAGCTTATCCACTTGTCCTCCGTACGTATACAGTTTCTTCACTGCCACCCCGATTTCAGGGGAGAAGATACCGCTGCGGAGGGTGGCTCGATGGACGGTGCTGGATGCTCCCGAGCCCATCTCTGAGTGGTCTTTGGGAAAGGAGATCCAGGATCGTTTGGTTTTGAGGTGTCCGAGAGACACAAGGGCAATAGCCTTTGTTCACATCAACCTGTCAGTTCGTCAGTAGACAGATAGGACGAGCTCACAAGTTCTTTCTCTAGCTCAACCTTTGTCGTCGGGTCGCTTGGGGTATCCATGACAAAGATGAGTGATATATCAAAGCCGTTGGGTTACACAGACGTCGGTGGTTGAAGAGGGTGACGACGACAGGAGGCTGTCGCGTTGGTCGAGTCGGAAAAGACGCCGCCAGCCGAAGCTCCAAGTGTATAAAAGGGCCTGTGGGAAGCTCGAGTCCTTGTCAGAGGAACCGTTTCGTCAACGAAGGGTAAGCCCCCCGTTCTCGGACAAGTGGTGCCACGCATCGATTTCACCCAACCCGGATTCATCCGTGATGCGTTACAGTCAGGGTCTAAAGATCTATTTAGAAAGCTATTGTGCAAATGACCTTGGGTGCAACGTACCGCTTGGCCCTATAAGCAGATACAGTTCGGACCCCCCCTGACACAAATATTGTCAGGTCCGCACTAAGGTGGGTTCGATGTTGAAGTCTTGCCAAAGCAAATTGCTCAAAACATGGCATTAATACGCGCAACCTGCAAGTAACAAAATAGGCCATAGAGTCGATTGGTCAGGATAATTTACTCACCGCTCGGGCGATCCAAAAGTGCTACAGCAGGGTGACCGTGCGATCATTCCGGCTCCCGCCCTTGTTGGCCGCACACCAAGTTGCGAGGATCCATAACAGCTGTAACTATAGTTTAAAGCAATACGCATCAGCTATGGCATTTAATGGTCGTTGACTTTGCAAAATTTGGTGCTAGGTGGGTCTCAATTCGGCGTAAGGGTTTTACGCAGCCACTCAAGTGTTCGAGCCTGAGTGGTAGTGGTATACCTACAACACAGTATCGCCTTCAATCCGGAGGTGAAACGACGGTCGACGAAAACACAGAGTAAAAGTTCGTCGATAGAGCCGCGAGCTTCTGTTCAGTGTTTGCGCCCGTCAGGTGCCCGGATTATATAGTACCATTGGGGTTCGAGCTGACTCGCCCGGCCCGGCCTGGCTTGAATACCATGACGAGCCGAGCTAATACGAGGCTGCGAGACCATCTCGCGAGCCAGTTCCGTGACTCTATAGGTTTTGAGGGGCAGAATCCGGTGTTTGATCTATTTCTGTCACTGGAGTATCTTCTGATTCGACTAGCTGTTCTTAACCGTGACCTCGCGTTGTGCAAGCGGCTTGCAGACAGCCTCCCATCAAGGGTGTCGTTCGCCATCCTCCCCGGTCAAAAGGTTATGGGTGGCTAGCTCGTCCGGTCACGTGGGTCAGCTTGCAGGCTGGCTCGACATGTTCGCGAAACGCTCAGCACCACCGTGGTTCGCTTTGATCATGAACATCCCTCCAACTTTTCATAACCACCCTTCTCAATCACCCTTCTCTACATCCTACGCGCAAACGGACCCATAAACCACAAAAGCTTCAGGGTATATTAATCATTCTTCGTCCAAGTAACACACCAACTTCCCTCGAGTTCCTGTCCTTCGCACGCCAAAAAAAAAAGCACACCAACTTCCCTCCTTCCCCTCCCTACGGCACCTCCACCACGACCTCATCACAAAAAACAGATATAAAAACACAGGGGGAGTGACAAAACTTTAAAGAAACATGAGTGGGGGTTATGCTAAAAGAAACATGCAAGGGACGTAAATTACGCTTCTCTTTCGAAACAGACGTTCGAGTCGTCAGCAGAAAAATAGTCTAATCGTGCTACACCCCACACAATATCAGCACTCGAACAAAAACACCCAAACCGCTCGACTTACACAAAAACATATGGGTCACATATCCCCAGCAAGTCTCACGTGTTTGCGCATCGGTACCTTGCCGTACATCCCCATCTCGTACTCTTCACTCCCAAAATGCATTCTCTTGTGATGATGGGAATCACTTCGGCGGTGTCGAGATCCGTTGTTCCGCCGATACTCGTCAGCCGGAAGCTGCACCGGCGAGTGCGCCTTTGCGACACTCTTGACGGCCCAAGAACGGAACGCCAACATCCCAAACAACCACGTAAAGCAGAGGAAAGTGAGCGCGACGATGGCGTTGGCAAACATCATCACATCGTCTACACAAACGGACCAATCAGTCTACGAAACGCATATAGCGAGCAAAGTCGACGTACCACGACCAGACCTCATAGCCCAAAAGCCGAGCTGCTCCGTACTGCTGATAAACGCGAGGCCACCCCCAGCGAGGAGGAAGCTCGCCAGGGCCTCCGTGGGAGGTCTCGACGGCGTCGTCGACCGTGGCGGATTCAGCCACAAGCAAAAGTACGTCAAGCAACGTGCGAGGGCATAGAGTGCCAGAAGGGAACCCCATAGCATGTGAATGTAAACCTGCAACGCGGTGGCGGCGTGGGTCTTTGGTGGAGAAACAAGCTCACGGGGTGGCAGCACGAACCTGAAAGACGTATGTCTGGTGGTGGGCTGCCATTGCGATACCAGTGATACCGATACATAGGGCAGCAAAAGGGTTGTAACTGCTGCGATAAGGTTGGACATTGTTCTCGTGCTTCGGGAGGAGGTCGTGTTTGGAAGGAGAAGTCAACCAGCCGAGCTCAAGTGCGATACCAATTGCGCCGCCGAAGAAGTACCTAGCGGAGAGGTCAGGGTTGAGATAGGGAAATGTTTAGTAACGCACCCACATTACGGCGATACTAATATGCTGTATTTGCTTGGCCGTGTAAGGGCTTCCTGGCTCGGCACCAAAACGTTCCATCCAAGTGTTTGTTGCACCATACAAGAAGATGACAAAGCTCTCGACAAGCTCGGCGGAAGGGGGGTTCTTGGCCTTGCGGGCGGGGAGACAATTCCAGGCCCAACCGAGATCGGCGTATGCGCCGAGATAACGGGCAAAGGTGAGCATTCCATAAAGGAAGAATATCGAACCCTCTGTGAACGGTTAGTCATGGACAGCGTGTGGTGAGGGGATGACTGACTGATCAAGTGGGCGAGGCAGCCATTGACGTAATAACTTCTGCAAATACCGGTATACACGATGGTACCAGATATCCAGACAGTGTAGGCAAGGGTAACGAGGAGGCGTTCCCAAATATAGCGAGAGACATGGGCCGACTGCGTGAGGAACGAGACGAAACGTCTGACGAGGGAACGTGGGCGTGGGAGGGAAGTTGAAGGCAAGTCTTGCGGAGCTAGTGGGTGGTAAAGGGCTTCTTGGTCATCCTCGGGAAGAAGATCGAGGGAGGTAGCACCATGGACAGATGTGGGGGAGGTATTCCTGAGAGTGGTAGCGTCCGAATAGTCCGATTGGATGGACAACTGGCGGAGGTGACGGCTTGGGAGGCTTGGCTGAGAGTTGTGTGGGGAAGAGGTGCCAGAACCAGATGGTTCATTGTGCAAGGAGGCTGGTTCATTGGCCCATTCGTCTGCCTCGAAGATTACCGATTTCGAGTCGTGTTCGTCATGATCCATAAGTTTAAGAGACTCATATTGTGCGTGTTCTTGACCTCTTGCTATGTGAAAAGCTTCCCAAAAATCGGCTTTGGAGACGCGACGACCGTTTTCGCTGATACTCTGCACGTGAGCGAAAAACTTGCGTAAAAAGAGGACTGTCTTGGGCACATATTCGAGCGCAGATACTGCGAGAGTTGCAAGGATGATGGATGTAGCAAATGGCCCATGCGATGAGCCGACATATCTGGGGGAGAGACATTTGGTCAGGGGACGATGACGAAACGAGAGGCTAAAAGGACGCGCACGCGAGAACCCTGTGTCGCGATGCACGCATTACTCACAGATCGGGAGTGTGCTTGCGATATTGAGCAGCAGTGGCCCAAGCGAGCAGAGCAAAGAGGACAAAGATAGCGTGTGCAAGTGGTTGAAGAGAGTGCTTGGCGGAACGGAGCGCGATGCCTAACCAAAACAAGGTTAGGCGAAACACGAGGGTTGTTTGACGAGGGAGATGCATACTTGCGGGGAGGGCAAAAAAATAGGCCGCGGTGGAAGAGACAATATGCCAGAGCATGAGCCAGCCGTGGCTTTTTCCACCTTCATAGACAACAATGTCGAATGCATCGTCACCCCAACCACTCTTGAAACCCTGCCTCTCGCCAAAGAGGTCATATGCAATATACGATAGAGGATCTGGTGCATGACCTTCCAACACTTGTGTCTCGTTCAGGACGGCGAGGGGGGCGCCGTGACCATGCGCATGGGCCGTCGGTGGTGGTGGTCGGGTAAAGTTTGAATGCACGACGGTAGAGTTGAACTCTGGCTTTGGAAACCCATGGTGACCCTCGTGAGCGGATGCGACGGCGATGAGGAGGATGAGGGAGGGGAGCATTTGGATGAGGCGTGGAAGAGCGGACAGTGGTTATAAATCAGACCAAATTGCCATCCAAGGGACCATGAGAAGGTTTCCGGACGCCTTGATCACGGTCTCCGAGTCGTTTGCTGACTCATCAGATGTTTTCCTTTTCTCGGACGGTGTGACTGACGTCATCCATCTTATCTACGCGGAGATACACGCCCCGTTATCAATTTCCAGCATCTTCTATTCACGCACATGACCCTCCACCGCACCGCTGCTCGCTGCCGAGACTCGACTCCCGCCGGCTGACAAACGCAGTAATGGTTCACAGCGGAATACGCCCACCTTCTTGGAATTCCGCGTAAGCCCCAAGAGTGCGAGAACGCTACACCATCCCCAATTGGGGCTCCTGGAACGCTTTGCCACATCGTGTACCAACATTGTCATATCTCGGGTCTGTCGCGTCAGATGTACTACTTACTTCGATATTCGGCACGACGACTACCCCTCAGGGCGCAGTCCAGCAGGTCAGCAGAAGAAGAGTCAAGGTAGAAGACCGGACCACGGGTGTCACATGATCAAAATTGTTGAAAAAGGGGAAAATTCAGAAATTCATAATTAAGATAGATACAGGGGCTATGTAAGCCTGATGCTTTTTAGAATCAAGTCAGGCGGAGAAGCTTGCGAATGCGCCAGTACATTGCTATTACAGAAGCAGGAAAAGATGCCCCACTTGGAGGAGGGGTGTATGCCCATTCCCGTCCAAAAGAATCAGCATCAGTCGGCAAGCCAGTCAGTATTGGTACTTGCACAGGTAAGGCTACGGCGGAGCCGGTCAACATCGCAGGGAACGATGGTGATGGACTATAAACTACCGCTGGGTGCTGGCTATAGTTGTTGCCTACCAGGCTACTGGTGCTCATGGGAAATACGGGGATTAGTGAGGGGGGTCTTTCTTGCTCGATACGACAATCCTCCAAACGATAGGTCCCGGGGTTGTCAAATGACGCCCACCTATCTATCACCAAGAATACACCGGTTTGTGCGGGAGTAACGCTTAAACTAGATTGATACAACTCACATATCTTCAAGGAATGACCAAGGCTCGCAATGATCATTCCAGACGAACTTTGCACGGCCATGCGCCGCGAAAGCATGTCTTTAGTGAGACAGCAGGCCTTAGTCACCATCCGACTTTCAACTAATGTGATTATGACTCACCCTGCACATTTGAATTTGGTGAAACCATTACTCCAATCCTCTCCCATTCGGAATCTTGTCTATTTCTTTTGACATGGACCGTATAGTCACGATCTATACACGCTGCGATCTCTCCGTCCAGCGAAGCAGACATACACCATGTCTGTAAATCAACCGCATGTTAGCCCTTGTGCCAGCGAGATGCTCAAACTGCAGCACATACATCTCTGGAGACAGCATCAGAACAGACCTTTGTAGTTGTTGTCAAAACGTTCCATGCGGAAAGTCCATTAAGTGAAGCGTTTGCGGACTCTACGTAATTGTAGAGGACCGTTTGCCCAGTAGGTGACCAATACAGGGCTTTAATGGTACGACTCGGAGGAACTTCCAGCGATGCAACGCTTGTTCCAGTCTCAAGGTCCAAGATTTTCAGTTGTGAATTCCTAAGCCCTACGACCACCATCCGGGACATCGGGCAAACCGAGACGCTTTGAACCTCGCTTTGGAACGTCCACGTCCTATTCCTGCTTGACTCGGTATTGTGCCACGCTTGAACGGTCTTATCAGACGACCCAGACACAACGAAGCTATCGCACGGCGATATATCCACCGTCGTCACGTATCCCGTATGACTGGAGTACGTCTTCACCAAGTCGCCCGCCCGGAGGTCATACAACTACAGGAGACCCGAGAGTCAGACAAGCATAGAAAATGGATAAGACGCTCGTAGCCAACGCACGAGGACGTGACCCGTAAGCGTGCCCACAACCAGGAACACGCCTGACACACTGTACTCCATTTCCCATATAACAGTCCCTTCGGGGATCACGAGTTGTCTGGCCGCGGCTCTGTCAGCGCTAGTCTGATAGTATGGCAACATTACGCACTGGACCAAAGACATATCTTCCGTCCGATAGCACTCGATTCCGCTCGCTCCCATATACGCCAAATTAGATCCATCTCGTGATAGTATCCGAGCTCCGAGCCTACAAAGACGCCATAATCAGATCTCTGCCATAACAAATATCGCTTCGCACAGCCATACCCGCTACACTGGTGCACCGTTGTGTGCGCAAACTGAAAATTCTTGCCAGATAATATGTCTACCACCTCGCTAATACTCGGCCGTAATGGTACCGCTCGTTTCCAACACAAACCCAGAACGTTTTGAATGCGCGGCGGGCAGGAAAGTTCATCGACTACCGCGGGTGACGTACCCTTCTTCACCGCTTCGCACAATGAGTCCAAATCCACGATGGTCTCGTATGGTATATGCCCCGTGAACACCTATGCGCTCCTTCCATAAGTCGACTTATAACAACAATAGACTGGTCTCACCTCTAACACCACGCTTCCCAAAGACCAAACATCACTCTTCTGAGTTGGTGCTTCTCCAGCTGCCGCTTCCGGACTCGAGTATCGCAAGGAATTTGCTAAATCGCTTTTGGGGACCTGTAGTATGACACGAGCAAGACTCGCCACACTCGCAAATCCATAGTCGCGCAACCGCGCCACGCCATTTTTACTAATGGACACACTCCTCTGTTCACTCGATGTCGTAAGTATCCCCTTCGAACATTGGGGGATCAAGCACGAACTCACCGATGTAAGGTTGCCATGGCAGATCGGCGGATTGCGTGTATGGAGGTATAATAGTCCTTCTACGATATCTTTTGTCTATCCCGACGAGTCAATTCCTGCTCCAAGCCTTACGAACAACAAGAAGGTGACGTACAATTTGAAGTCGTCGGGCATCATCGATTGTCGAGTCTTTCAAGAATTCGGGCAAATCGACGTCATCGGGATTTTGCAAATACCCGAGAGAGCACGTCGTAGCTTCATCAACATCGATGGCAAGCAAAGGGACGACGTTAGGGTGACGCATGAGGGCCCAGTTGATCGCTTCTAGTCTAAGCGTCTAGGGGAACGAAATACACGTGTAAGACACCATACATCTGATAACAACAAATGGCTGGAGCCATACCTCATACCACCGTGTGCACTCATACCACCATGTGCACTCCCCGTCCGACTGAATCTCGGGCAACTGCCGGATGACAGCAAGGACCCGATTCGCATTGCGCTTTTCTAGGCTTCCATGGAATGAATGGCCAAAGGCGTCCGAACCGACTTGCGAGTTCGCATTGATCGTGAACTCCCAGTCGGACAATCGCGCCGCCTAAGAACAGTGGCCATTATCGTATATGCATTCACGTAATGCTATTCGTTCACTTACAACATCTTGTTTCAGGTTATCTGGCCAGGAGAAAGTCGGAACCGTACGTCCTACATCCAGAAGATAACGTTAAATCAAGCTGAAAAGCGGATAGCAACCTATATATGGCACGTACTCTTCAAAGCCTTCACACATTTCTTCATCGTAAACCGCGCACCAGGGTCCCGCTCCCAGCAGTGAAGGAGAGTCGCCCTCACGAAAGCTGGGCAAACCACATCCGTCACAACTACAGGTGGGATATCGGTACTGATCCACTTGATGATTGCGCCGACATTATTCGCCCAATGGTACGGCGGCTTTCCTGAGAAGATCTACGAGGTGACTGAATCAGGATCAAAGGGGCGGAGGGAAAAGCTATATGAAGTCGAACCCCTTGTAGGAGACACCCCCAAGCCCACACATCGCTCTCTCTTGACCTGTAGGATTCGGATAGTACGAGTTCGGGGCTTTCGTATGCGAGAGTACCACTCTGGTTGAACGTTGACGTCGTCATGCCCGATGGCCGTTGTTCCATCACCTTTGCCAGTCCAAAATCACATAACTTGGCCGTTCCATCCCAATCAATGAGTACATTTTGCTACAAGGTGCCTTCAATAACGAAGTAAGCTGGGGCATTTCCACATCACATACAGGTTTGATGTCTCCATGACACACAGGCGGGTCTAAGTTATGCAGGTACTCCAAACCACGCGCGGTATCTAATGCCTGCAAGAGTATATCAACATCCAGTCATCATCCTGTGGCATATTCCTTACAAGTTTCAAGCGCCCCTTTTCATCAGGTTGCACGCGTCTCAAGTATCCGGTGATGTCACCATGCTTCATGAACGGCGAGACCAACCATGCTTCGCTCAAGTTGTCAAAAAGACAGAACCCGTAGAAGGGGATTATATTCGGGTGATAAAGTTTTGCCCAAACAACAGTTTCCCTGAGTAAGGCCTTACACCACAGTTTCAGTATTCCATCCGCGGAGAATGAACAAGGTTGCTCACAGTTGTCATTCTAAGGCGGGTCTCCTTACTCCCGCTTGCCTTCAGTTGCTTCACCGCCACCGGTTTGAAAACGGTCGAATACCTCTCAAAGGTTGCTTGGCGGACCGCTCCGAAGCCACCCGACCCAATCAAGCTATCAACCTGTGGAAAGACCAGACGTGATTGGGCAAGGCAGTACTCCTCTAGAGACATTAAAGCTGCCATCTGCATAAACTATTTAGATCCATAGCCACCTCGAACCGTGTGCAGGGGTCGTACCAATTCAGCTTCTAGGTGATCAAGGTTGGAAGCCGACTCGTTCGGATGTGCTTGTTGTACAGCCTGGCGGTTATATTGGAGGTTCCCGGCTTGCCAGCAGTAAGATTAAGCAAGGACACTTGGTCAGTGGAGGGGCGTACCAGTAAGTATGACGACACATTGCGACATTGGTGGTCGTTCCTCCGGCTCAATCGACCAACACTGTCGAAGTAATTCTTTCACATGCGCTGGGCACTCTACGGTGTCCAACGAGGCGGGCAATATCCTCTCGCCGATCTGATGTAACACTTGCGCTTCAGTCAACAACTCGTCGTACGGTGCCAATCCTGTCACTATCTATTGGCAAAAGGTGTCAGTTGCTACACAACGGAGCAATTTGGGCGATCCTATACTTCAAACAGTAGACAGCCCCAGGCCCAAACGTCGCTCTCGAGCCCAATGCGCCACACATCATCAAGCATTTCCGGGCTCCAGTAGCGCGTCGTTCCCCCAGGTGGAAGGCTTGCACCCACGGATACTTTCAAAGTGTGGTCGATGGTTTCCGCCAGTCCGAAATCGCAAAATTTGGCACTTCCATCGGCCATTATGAGCACGTTGAGCTAAATGGATCACAATATGTTAGCGACACCAGCAAACAGTAACGATGGTGCATACCGATTTGATATCTCCGTGGCGAACCGGCGGATAAAGGGTGTGCATATATGCGAGTCCCTTTGCGGTGTCTCTAGCCTATGCACAACCGATGAGGTCAGACACCTCTCCTAGTGGTATGGAAGACCCACTAATGCCAGGCGCTCAGCAACCGTGGGCCGAGCGGTATCCAAGTATTCACTCAGGTTACCAAGTTGAGCAAGCGGCGATATCAACCAAGCGTCCCGAAGATCTTCACTGAGATAGAACCCCAGCAAAGGGAGGACATGACGATGCTTAAGTCTCGCCCAGGTAGATAATTCCTTCATGACGTTCTGTGGACGGGTACTCAGGGATAGGAACAGGAGTAAAACAAAATGATATCACGGACCATGGCAACGCGCAGCCTATCGTCTTCGTTTCCGTACATATGCAGCTTCTTCACGGCTATAGCCATCTTAGGAGAGAAGATGCCCTTGCGGAAGGTGGCGCGGTGGACGGTGCTAAATCCGCCCGAGCCTACCTCTGAGTGGGCTTTGGGAAAGGAGATTGACGATCGCTTGATTTTGAGGTGTCCGAGAGCAACCATGGCAGCGGCCTTTTTTGTAACGGGCACGCCATCGACACCACTTCATGAGCAAGCCATAATAAGAAAGATTCGAGGACGCCTCACAAATTGCTCCTTTAGAATCTCCGTTGTTGTACCGATTGGGATGTCCATGACGAGGGCGAGATAGACGTCGGTGCTTGAAGGGGGGATGGGTAAAAGACTTGTGGTGGACAGCTGGATTGCGTTCCTAGTTCAGGACCCAAGAACGGCGTATCTTCGGAGTAAACGATAGGCCTCGCAAATCGCACATGCAACAGAGGACAATCTAAACAGACGGTCAGGACGTAAGACGTACACTTTTGTGACTCGGGCCCACTTACGCTATCATCGACGGATATCACCCGTGTCCGGATGCATGCATAGGTGCCTTCCGGGGTACGCGTTCCGGCTGCGACCGACCGTTCTATGGCCCAGCGACCTATAGCTGTAACCATCAAAGGACTGCAATAAATGGGTTTTCGGAGACCACGTAATTAGCCACGTTCGGCATGTGAAACTACAGACATAACGCACTCGACGAAAAGTCGCTCAATGTTCTGCCTGGATTCAGATGGTACAGGCGAGTTGACGTGGTGCGGAAGTGACCTAACATTGTATATAACGCTGTCATACGAGCAAAGCAAAATAGACGAGTCGGGGATGCCAGGAATGTCTTCGTGATTGTAAGTAAGTTCGGTGTGATGCGGAGGGATCTCATTTTACGCTCCGATGTTCGGAATCGCCACACCTGCCAAAAGAGGGTATGATGAGAAATTCTACGTGATATACACGCTTTTGCACAGAGCTGGCGGCGAGGGGGTGCAGATGGCAGGGTGGTCCACTGCATCAGTTCAACTTGATACTTGAACTGAAAAAGTTGTGGGTTCGAATCCTACAACCTCCCATGCATATTATGTAAACTTACCACCCCCCCGGCCCTAAGAGGGCTTGCTTCCGTGGCTCGCCACCACCACCGACTAATTGGTACGTCGGTGCCCCTAGGTAACCCGCATGTGGACCACAGAGGGGGATAGAGGTTGGATTAACTCCAACCCAGGGATGGGTTTGGTGGGTGGCGGGGTTCGTGACTTATGTCCGATTGCTTCCCCGGAACCCCACATAACAGGATACCACTCTCTGACCAAATGGGCTGCGTA
>WSTW01000114.1:1881-42407 GCA_019632305.1 Tulasnella sp. 403 | reverse complement strand
GGACGACTAGTAGCTAACAAACTCCCCTCCCCTTGACCTTACAGGAACTGTGCTCGCTCCCTTCTGTCTGTTACATCATGGGCGGTCTTTGCTGCTGTTTGAAACCAGAGCGGGAATACCCAGTCCCCCATCTCCCCCATCTCTCGACTTCACCGACTACCCTCGCCACCTCTTCTGTATTACGATCACCCAACAAAAAGGCCTTGCTGGTGTCCCCTCCTTCTTTGGCTTGCAGGGGACCTCCAGTTGACCTCTCCTCTCGCATTACAGGTTGCGATCGAGTACCTAGGCTTGGCCAGCTCCCGGGCCAAGGTGACGGAGCTCCCGGGCGCACGGCAAGATGCCAAGTACTGGAAGGAAGTCCTAATGCGTTAGTACTCCCCCTTTCTGTTGACGTTTCATTGAGCATTTTGCAGGTCTATACGGTTATCAAGAGGAAAACATTGTCCTTATGACAGACTCTGTGGAGAACGACGAATACAAACCGACTTTCGATAACATTGTGAGTAGATCTTGAGCTGTGCTGGTACACAGTACTCAGGGATACCTCCCTACGCACTATGCTTCATCCAGGTAAGGGAAATGAGTCGTCTTGTCGAGGGGGTCCAAGCAGGGGACAGGAGGTTTTTCTTTTGTTCGTCCCCTTCGAAGACACTCTCCATGTCTTGGCAGGCTGATTATTCCAACCCAGCAGTCGCAGGACATGCAGAACAATTCGAAAAACCAAAAAGGAACCCTGAACGGCAAAATACAGAGCTCGACAACATGGACGAAGGTGAGTCGCAACGTATTCAACTGACATCACGTTCAGCTTAAGTTCTTCGTCTTTACACCTCGACAAGCCATTATGACCACCTCCAGACACGAATCGGGCAAGTATCTTACCATCAAAGATAACGTATGTCTACACTCAGACTTTCCGGATTCTTGATGTTCCTTAATTCCGCCGGCTGGCTTCAGCGAATCAAAGCCTTGATGGTCGATCCGCTAGTGTCTGGGTCGGTTCTCATCGTGCGTTCCTCCCTTAATGAAGTGTTAATCTCTCCCACTGATACTGAGTCAACTTACATAGGCGGTGTTAGACGTGGGTCGGATCGGGAGTAGCCACAGCAGGGACCGTCACTGACAAGTACTGGTGGACAGACGTGTCATTCTGGCACGCTCCTGGACCTCCCCTATCGAGTGATTTTAGGAAGTCAGGGAGTCGCCTTTGAACCCGCATGTTTGAACCCGAGCGACTGCACAGGAACTGTGGTAAGCTGATTTCTGGCCCTTGACGCCATAGAGAAAAACCTTGACGTACGAATCCAACACCAAAGCTTTCTATATCGGCCTGTGAGGATGGCCAGGAAGCAAATGAGTGGAAGCGTGGTCCTGACAGGAGCGGTCCCCTCACGTTCGCTATGAGGAATTATTTCGACCGCAAGTGCTACTAACTCGAGGTGAACTGACTTTACTTACCTCATTGCGCCTGTAGGCCTTTTGGTAGTCCCGCAGGGTCCGTCAGCCTCCACTCGGCCTGCCAAACCAATGCCCATTTACGACTTATTGCAACACTTGAAGCAGTATGAAAGGCACAAGCAACAGACACCCTGGGTTGATACAATTTCATGGTTTCTGAGATCTATGTTCTGACGGCTGAGGCTTGCTTTTTAGGTAACTTGTGGTCGTCAGGACCTAAATATCGAATTTGCTCCCTGACAGGATGGCCAAACCACCTTGTTGTCTACCGGGAAGGGTGGTGGCCATCTGCCGTTTGGGGATTTGTCATATCCGACTATAACGCGAACCTATCACAGACGAGTAACAACACCCCAAAGCCAACCCGTTGAGTTGAACTGGTGTACCCATGTACCTTTGCGGCTATGATCATAAGCTTCACGAAAAACTCGAGTGTCTACTACCATTGCTAGAGTAATAAGTTATTTAGGCTTGAGTGAATACTCTGCAACTAGTCGCTCAAGAATTGATGGGACGCGAGGACTCGGCGCGTCCGGCAACAAACAACGCCATACCTCAGAGGCTCAGTCGCGGCTCACGTGACTCTCGAACTTCGAACGTGGCTAGACGGACCGACACTTTTCTGCTGCTCCTAGATTTCTCGCACACGAACACCGACCGACTCATCATCGACTCTATGCTATATCGGACCCTGTCGGAACCATCCTTATGATACATGTACATGCAATCACTGCCCAGCTGGACATCCTCTCCTTCGACCCAACCGAACCAGTTCGTACGAGAGGAGATCCCATTCGAGAGATGAGATGAACCCGGCGCTCTGCATTAATGGCTCCTAGACTAGCTCCGACGCCGAATCTATAGGCGGGCAGCGGTGCTCATGCGCTCCGACCAAGTCTTCCAAATCGTCCTTCGTGGTGCAAATCTCTGAAGCAAGTTTTGTGGGGCCTCAAGCAAGTTTATTGCCCTTACGTACGTCTCGGTCTTCTTCGTGTTCACCTTCCATAGTAGAATGGTTCACTAGTCCCTCAATTCACTGTTCAGGATTTGCGTCGTACACACGGAATGAGTATTCGCTACGCTAAAATCGATGCGTTCGGCTTTGCAACCCGTATCGTGATTCTCGCTGTGAATCAAGGACCCTCGGCCCGTATGACTCGATACACGTCAGGCTATCCTGAACGTTTTTGTGGGCCAGCATTCGCGGGACGTGCTCTCCTCGTTCGACTGCAGGTTCAGCGTCTCATCCGTGCAACTGTTGTGGTATGGATGTGTGCAAGGGTGATAACGGCAAGCTGGCCGAAAACCCCTCTGGGATTGAAATCAGTAAATTCTCGTAAGCTGATTCAGAGCGTTCTCGGCCTTAGCATCCGGACAATGTTCGACGCCAACTGCGAATCCTTGACTCTACGATAGAAGAACTTTAGAAGCTTCCCAGCCTTATCTCGCTGTGTCGACAAGCCTGGCGGGTGGCGTCAGGCATCCAAGAAGATCTTATGGGCCCGGGAGGGCCTGGCACCGGCACCTTCGGGTACAAACGTTCTACAGCGAAATAGGCGTTGCTGCATGAATCCGGTTTTTAATGATCGGCTGATTTGACGTCTTATCTCGTTGTACCCAGGCGAAGGGTCGACCTTCTGTTCGAGGCGCTCAGATTTCCTGAATCGGATGGCCCGTCATGGCCCAAACCTGACATGCTTCGCGACATCATCATCGATAGGGCTCGTCGATGAGGTCAAAATAGAACATCTTATTTTCGCCTGCCCTCCCAGGGCGGTACTGAGGCGAAATTTCTCTCATCACATGGAAGGGCCACTGTACCGCCGCCGTCGCCGTTATATGATGGCGCAGAGGCTTTGCTATCCACCGCGTCTTTCAGCACTCTCCCCTTCCAGATACTCTCAGAATAACCCGGCTGCGTGATTGATGGGAAATATGTCCTGCTGTTCTCGGAAACCTGCCAACCATCCTACTACTGAGCCCGCTACAGGAACTCGGAAAGCGTTATTGGTGCGTTCACGTTTCTTACTACCATTGATACTTCCCTATATTCTCCATTTCGCGTTATAGATTGGGATCGAGTACAACGGCTTGAAAGATCAACTAGGGAACCCAATGCATCTTAAGTCTACGAGACGCGATGCCGAACGCTGGCGGGATATCCTCATGAGTACGTCCGTTCTTTAATGAATTTGCTATCTACTAACAACCGATAAAATCTGCAGCTCACTATGGCTATGAGCAGGAGGATATCGTGCTGATGACTGAATCTGCAGACAGCGCGTATCAACCAACGTACGAAAACGTCGTTAGTCTCTTTTCAAATTTCGCCTTGCACTTCGCAGTCCTCATTAAGTTGTGTGCCCCGCACTCACCCTAGGTATACCAGTTGAAGAACCTCGTGAGGGACGTCCGACCGGGCGATAAGCGTTTCCTCTTTGGTAGGTCATTTGACTATAAACTATCGTGACCCTGATGTAGCAGCCTCCCGTTCCGTCAGTGGCTTCTCATGGGATACAAATCAATAAGCCACAAGAGGGTTCTAGCTCATCTACTACAAATGGCACAACTAAGAGACCACCTCAGCGTGCGAATACGGAGCTTGATTCTATGGATGAAGGTGAGTGTTAGGATCCCGACTGCTCAATGCATGCTTGACCATGGTCTCGTCGGGCCCTACGTAGCAATTATAACCATCACGCCTTGGCCCGAACGCCCAAAGGGCATATACAAACCTATCAAAGACAATGTGAGCTAGTCATGTTGTATCGGAGGATGAGATTCGTTAACACATTCCTCGTTCAGTATATCAAGGAATGGGTCGTTGACCCACTTGTTCCAGGCTCCATCCTGACGGTTCGTTCTATATTATCTGCTTCCCGATCCCTTTCACTGATGTCGACTGTATAGGCGGTTATAGACGTAAGTGGCGACCGAACTAACTAGCCAGCGAGGGTCGTTCTGACCTCTCGATTTTCGGGTGATTTCGCAGACCTGCCATTCTGGCACGCTTCTGGACCTGCCCTACCGAGCGTGGCTGCCGGAGGGGGGCTCGGAGCTGAAATTTGAAAACGCTCGCACAGATACAGCTACAATGACGCCGTGTGCAGGATCCGTGGTAAATGCTCTTTTAGTTGATTGGCAGTAACTGGCTCACAACTTCCAACTGCATGAAGGTCTGTGTATCGGCATGTGCGGATCACGAAGAAGCAGCACAATTCGATCACTGGGAAATTCCGCAAGAACAGATAGGGGCACTTTCCTTGGCTATGGCGAGTTATTTTGATGGTAAGCGTAGGCTATCAGAGCAGAGGCACTTGTGAATTTTAACTATTATCCTAACTTACACAGAATTGAGTCCTGATCAAGCAGAAGATCGGGAGATCAAGCCAATCCCCATTCGGACCTTGTTGGAACGCTTGGACAAGAGCGAGCACCTCGAAAAACAGACACCTTGGGTTCGTCGTTTCACTTGATGCTCGGTATCTCACATAATAAATGCGCGGGACATAGGTGACTTGCAGTAGCAACACGGATTCAGCTATTGAGTTTTACCCCTGACGACAAGGGAGGTGACGAAGGCATTATGACCGTGGGGCGAAAACACTTTCTGTACAGATCGGCCATGATTCTTTTGCTCAATTGGGCGTGGGTTGGAGATCGTATATTCGCTGTTCCTAGATTGTAGACATGATACTAGTGTTCATTGATGAGGGTGTGGTGAGGGATAGCGTCTGCAGTACTTTCAATCTCAAGGAATGGCAGCATTCCATACAGGCACACCTCAGCTCAGAGCCATGTTGCACTTTGAAGGTCCGATGGCTGTACTAGGTGAGGAGGAAACGCCCTTCAGCTAACAACTCTCACACGATTGACGTAATCATCTACTGGTTGGAACAAACATCACGTGGTCCTTCCCCTCGACCGATCCACTTCGAATGTGGCTCCCCGCTCTTCCAACTATTCGAGCTCATGATTCTCCTTCGGAACAACCTCCCCCAACTAGGATTACTGGTAGCCGCCAGCTCCGTGAGGAAGTGAAGCGTTCCGACAGAGCGCAGGCATGTTTGATGCCAGCGCTACTAACTCCACTTCTTATAAACCGTCCATTCACCACACAGCATCGTTTGGCGATTCATTCGAGGGTGATAGTCGTATGGCCTTTCCACCGTGTCCGTTGCGCGTGCGTGACTTTGTCGAGTTGTTCCCTTCCACAATGCTGGTAGGGCTATGCATCAGAAAAGAAGTCGAACTAGTACGCCCCAAGTACTCTTGGTGCGGTTAACGACTAGCTTACCGCTTTCGAGAGACTTCCTTGCGGGAGAAAAAGACAAAACTCCTTATTTTGAGATTCTTCCATCCGATGGGTTCACGCCGCGGAATTGGGGCGCCACGATTCGTGAAAGGCGTCTACCTTGTGTCACTCGAAGAAGGGCTCATGGGCCCTGACGCTTACCATGGTGCAGAATTCCAGGCAACGGAGTTGATCGCTCCCCTCGATCTAATTTTTATTGCAATCCTTCAGAGGCGTCGCAAAATCATAATGCTTGAATACCCCGCACGAAGCAGGAGGGTATTGTCCTACTTGGTGGTAGAGAGTATCGCCATAACCAGTATCGATCGTTTCGGCCTCTTATTCGGAATCGATGCATGGGTATATTGGTATCTAACCCCAACCTTTTATTTAGGTTCCGACCGCATTGCTTATGTAGCCTGGCAACGTGTAGCTTGCCTAGACGTAGTACGCTGCGAGTGCGTGGCGGACACAATCAGTGCCCGGTGCCCGGTCCCTGAATCGGCTTCCTCAAGCCACAAATGTCCAGGTCCATCTCACTCCCTTGTCAATCCCCCTGCCTGATGCACTGGATCGGGATCCTAGAATTCAGTAATGGGGCACAGCGCAGACGGTGGAATTGAGGCATTGCACTTACTCCTCTAATTTCGTCCCCTTCGGTTGCAAGCCAAGCCAAGCGTGCGCCGCCATGGTCTAACCAGAAGACTTGGACCCTCAGTACCTTCTGAGGACGAACCAAAATTCGGTTCGCCTACGCCCTTATCGGTTTGGTTCTGACGCAGGGATAGAGTGTGATGGACGCATTGTTGGGTCGTGCAATAAGTGCCTATGCGGCTCCAAACACAACGTATCCAACCGATCTCGGAACACGGGCTATCTTCTCTACCCCGAAGGTAGAGTACTCGTTCTTTGCTTCGTTCTGTCCTGTCTGCTGACCTCGATAGAACCTTGTCCTTAGTTTGTGACCTACTCTGGTATAGCGGAGGACGCCATGAGGCCTCTTCTCGAGGACTCATAAACCCCGCTTAGGGAGAAGGGAGTTTGAAAACCCTGCTCCTCTCGCCTGCCCCCCAAGCTAGATTGCAGAACGACTACCAGCTTGAAGGAAATATAAATGGGAAACTTCATTGGAAGCGGTAGAAAGCCTCAACGTGGACCTAACCGCAAGGCTCTACTGGTCTGTGTTCAGATCAACCTATTGGGAGTGGTAGATACTAATAATAGGCGATCTTCACTCTTCAAGATTGGGATCGAGTACCAAGGCTTAGATGACTTAGCGATTCCCTCGGCGAGAACAGATGCTGAGTACTGGGAAAATTTCCTGCTAGGTTGGCAGATTTCTCCCTATCCGTAAGGTCATCTTTACTGATGCGCTTCCTTCCAATATGTAGCCGGATATGGCTACTCGAAAAGTGACATTAGGCTCATTACAGACTCGGCAGAACCACCCCTTCAACCGTCGCACGAGAACATCGTAGGTGTCCCTGAACTATGTTTTGATATACCCTGTCCCGATGTTCGGGATCGTTTCAAATAGGTAAATTCGATGAAATGGCTCGTCGAAGACCTTCAAAGCGGGGATAAGCGGTTCTTGTTTGGTAGGTTGTCTGGGTATCATTAACCGGATCGACTCCTGACGCCATTTTAGTGGCATGCCATGGCACCCAGACTAACCAAGCGGACGACGGAAGTTCGCAGTATACCGAATGTGACCGCAGAGACGAAAGTAAGATATGCCTCCTCGTGGTCCAAGCCGATTGTTCACTTGGCATTGGTTGTCGGTGCTAACCACAGGCATTGTTATCCGCAAAAATCCTGATGGCACCTTCGAGACTCTAAAAGATAACGTATGGGCCTGACAGGAGCCGTCAAGGCACGATGTTGATGATGCTCGATTCCCTCAAGGACATCAAGACCCTCGTTGTCGACCCACTGGTGAAAGGGTCCAAACTGACGGTGAGCCTGGTCTCCTCGTTTCCACTTTCCTTTCTTGACGACTACATTTCAGGCCGTGATAGATGTGCGCATCCCCTGATAATGGCTAGAGTGGCAGCTAAATTTCGCTGTATAGACATGTCATTCTGGGACTTTACTGGATCTCCCCTTTCAAGTGGGAGTGACGCGTGTTGGTAGCCTCAAGTTTACCGACGCCCGTGGTGACATGAAGAAAGTGAAGAAACCCAAAGGAACCGTCGTGAGCTTGTTGACCGTGTCTTCAATAACCCCTCTCCTGATGTTCCTTGGTGCAGGTGTGTGTGTCTGCGTGTGCCGATGGCGAACAAGCCCACCAGTGGGAACAGAAACCCGGCACGGTAGATGGAGGAGACAACGCTGAGGAGGAAAGGCCTGGGGTTGGAGCACTCACCCTAGCTCTGAAAGAGCATTTCGAACGTGAGCATATTGACTCACCATGCCATCCCCGCAGACTCCGACAAACTGGGACAGATGGTAAACGACGACCTGTGTCGATTCGGAAGCTCATCCGATCTCTGAAGCGAAGCGAGCGACTGCGAGTGCCAAACCAAACGCCTTGGGTTTGTCGACCGTATATTACTGCGACGCCTTACTTACAAAAGCGCGAACAGGTAGCATGTGGCAGAAAGCAATATCTCCTTGACTTCGATCCCTAGAGATCGGAAACCACAGAAATACATGCACCTCTGAAAGCTTCAAGTGACGTTCTTTGTACGTCCCTCAATGTTCGTGGCAAGGAGACGACGGATGATGTAGGAGTGATGGAACGACAGCTCTATGATGGAATGCAATAAGCTGGCGAGACACTGGGTAGTGTATATGAGTATGGAATACCTTTAGAACGACACCAATACATGACACGATACCAGCGACTGCCGATGACCGTGACGACCTCCAAGGCATGATCGTTACGCTTTAACCAGTGGGCAAAGCCACTAGTGTGGTAAGACGAGAAAGACACGGCCACATACGTCGAGAAGGCCGTAGAGCATCACGGAAATCAGGGAATGGTCACGGGTGGTGGTCGGGATGCGATGAGTAGCTTGAGGAGGGTGATAACTTGCAGCCAGAGTGATCGTCGTTCTTTTGGACCAAGAGGAAGTGATTACTGGAAGCTAAGTTCGACGTTGTCACCCAGACCGGAAGCGAGCAAGCAAGTGTTGCAACTATCATGTTACCATTGCCAAGAAAGGTTAACTAGAGGCAAGAAATGACTTCTCTTAGTGTTGTGGACAGTCGTATATGGGATTACGTCCGGCCAGCGTAAACGGTGAGATGGTGGCATCTATGTAATGGTCGGGCGGCGCGAACAGGCATCCCCCATTTGACTGTCAGGTGGGAAGATTGATACCTTGTCGCTACTCGTTGATTTCATGGGCAAGAGGGTCATGCAGAAGGGAAGTCCGACTGGCGTGCGTTGCCATATCCCGAGCACCGCGGTCGTAGCGGGAAAAACCAGGCTTGCAAGGGATATCCCACGGTTCAACACTCAGACTTATCTGACCGATCGACTGTTCGTTCCACCTATCACGCTTCATGCTGCGAGACACAACTTTACAGCGCAATCGACAATACTTGACTTGGTATCATTGCTTAGAATCCTTGCAAACCTTATGCCGGGTGGTGTATTTATGGCGGTGGAAGGTTGAGCTTGGCAATTTCGCCCTGCGGGAACAATTCACCCTCGCGCAACCGCTGGGATGCTCTTCGGCAGTTTTCCAGGCGGTACTAGTCAAACGGGCTTGTGCTTAGCTCTAGCGCTGGGTCGCACTGCCCGCTTCCGCATTGTCGCTCAATTATGCGCCCAAGGACTGATACTACTCTACGCCACTCTACTTCGAAACAGTGGACTGGATCATTTGCCAGTACGGGAAGTCGTCTTTCCGTATCTGATGGATGGGGACTCTTCCTTCCCCTCTGTTTGGTACATGGCTCCTACCTTACATCAAGTCCAAGGAAGATGACGCGACCTGGTCGAGAAAGCATCTACGTCGTTTGAGAAAGTTTTCCAAGGTGCTCCGGCCACGTTGTCTATGATCGAGAGCTCTAGACGCAATGTTCTAGTTTTCTAGTTTCACTTAGTTCCTGTCGCGATGGGTTTAGAGACATTCTCGAAAACATATGCACACTCTCCCTGCGTGGAACAATTATCCCTATTGTGTCTGGTGAAAGGCATTCCCGTCGTTCCTAGCATACTCTCTGCTTGAAACGGGTATTATTGGCACCTCATCCAACCACAACCTCTTTTTATAGGTCGCGGCGTTCTGCTCGGCTGTTTAACCTACCGGGCAACATGTGGGTGCTCTGACGTACACAGCGGGGACCTGGGGGCTGGGTCCTTCATTTGGATTCTAATACGCCCTCGTCAAGCCACAGACGGCCGGCGTCATAAGTCCGGTCTGTTTTTCGGACGGTCTCCCTGTCGATCAATCTGGAATACTGCTGCAGGTGCATTTGGAGTCGATCGTGGATAGTGCGTGCGGAGTTTGAACCTCGCATCGTGCTGAAATATTCCCCCCTGACTTACGCGGGACACTGCTTTTACGCCACATAGATCTTCCTCGAAGCTCGAAGCTTCGGGGCCCTCAATGATGAGCCAAAATTGGGTTCCTTCACGCCACTATCGGCTCAGTCCCAGCGCAGGGAAAAGGTGCGACAAACGCATTGCGGATCGTGCAGGGAGTGCCCAAGATGATTGCCTTGGACTTCGAAGGCAATGTACCTAACCGGGCTTGCTCATTCTACGCCGGAGCGGGAATGATCATTCTGCGTTTTGTTCTATCGCGTCTGCTGATCTTAGTACACGCTTGACCTCCGATTAAGACTTGCTTCTAGCGCAGCGAAGGATACCACGAGGCATCCTCGAGAAGACTTATAAGCCTCCTGGTAGAGAGGTGAGTTTTTGAGTTCCTCATCCCCCATCCTCCGACCTGTTCCAAAAGGGCGACCAATCCACCCCAGTGCTCTTAGAAACGTACAAATGGGAAACTTCTTTGGATCCTGCAGAAAATCTAAGCAAGAACCCAGCCGGAAGGCTCTACTGGTTAGCATCTTGCATTGTCCGTATCAGGAGATATTGACGAGTTTCATGTGTTCCCTTAAGATTGGGATCGAGTACCTAGGCTTACAGCCCGAAGTTGATCCCATACCAGCTGCAAGGACGGACGCTGAATATTGGAAGCAGGTCCTTCGAGGTTGTACATCTTCCTTGCCACTTGTATTGCTGTCCCTAACAACGCACTTCTACCCTCCGCAACACATTTGCAGACCAGTATGGGTACCCCGAAGATGGCATAAGGCTTATCACTGATTCCGCGGAGGCACCACTCCGGCCATCGTATGATAATATTGTAAGTCTCCTTCAAATATGCCCTGGCGTCTCTTGCCCTCTAATATAAACGTTAATGCAACAGGTAGAAGGTATGAAATGGCTAGTAGATGGCGTCAAAGCTGGTGATAAGCGTTTCCTCTTTGGTGGGTGGTTCGGGACTCCGCTCTGAAGAACGTGTCTTGACCACGTTGTGTCTAGTGGGGTGCCATGGACAGCAGATTGATGAAGTCGCCGATGGAGGGTCGGAATGTAGTGAGATTGACCTTAAAGATGAAAGTAAGCCTAGTTCCGTTGGGAACCAAGGTGGTTCACGCTGATTTGGCGCCGCAACCACGCGCAGGCATCGTCACCACCACCAGGAACCCCGGCGGGGAGCTCAAGACTCTCGTAGACAACGTACGGTGTTGATGGGCAATGTTGAAACCGCCATCCTCCTAACGACATCTCACTTCCCCATAGGAAATCAGAAAGTTGGTCGTCGACCCCTTGGTGAAGGGATCGAAATTGACTGTAAGCTCACCTTTCACTCCATCTGTTCTCCTGTCTGACGGTATTTCTATAGGCTGTCATAGACGTACGTCCCTCCCGGTGTGCGACTAGAATGAATGTCTAGACGCTCGCACTTTACAGACATGCCATTCTGGCACGTTACTTGATCTCCCTTTTCGCGCAAGCGTAACGGATGACGAGCAGCTCACATTTTCACATGCGCGTGCTGACGCGAAGAAGACGAAGAAGACGAAAGGAACCGTTGTAAGCAATTGTTCAAGATTTAAACCTTGCTACGCCCTTTTCATGGGTTTGCCACAGGTTTGCGTGGCTGCCTGTGCCGACGGCGAAAAGGCCTACCAGTTCACAAAAGGCGATGCGAGCAAAGGCGAAGAACAGGTTAGGGACACGACGAACGAGGTTGGGGGACTGACGTTGGCCATGAGGGAATATTTTGACGGTGAGTCCATAGAGACGATCTTTGCCAATATCATAAACCAATGCTAGTTTGGTAGCTTCCATGCCGAACGGTGGTATTATCCGTTCGCCGGTACCGGTTCAACAGGTCATCCAACATCTTCGCCAAAGCAAACGACTGAAACAGCAAACTCCCTGGGTCTGTCATTTACACTTTATTACGTTCTCACTTACTCAACTTGCAAGTAGGTAACCTGCGGTAGAAACAAGTGTTGGCTTCAATTTGACCCTTAGGTATAGGGGTGACACCACGCGAACAATCAAAATGACGAAGGGATATATGACGGGGAGTATGAGGGTCTCAAATTTATGACGAAATACAACAAGCTAGCAAGATGTGGAGTAGGGTATGCAAGTATAAAGGGCGCACAGACAAATACCAATATATGATACAACATGACCAACTCCGAGATGACCGTCAACAGCCTCCGGGGCATGACGCCTCGACCAGGAAATAAAACCATCATAAAAACCAAAGAAGAGATCGCACCACACGAGCTAAGCATCCGTCATCCAGATCTCCAGTCTGGCCTCAGGTTTGCCCTGAGGGTTGACGGACTCCCGTGCGACCTCGATGGCCATATCCCAGTCCATCGCGTCCTTGAGAGAGATCTTGCCACCGTCCTCGTCGCGGAATTTCAGTCGGAGGGTTTCCCAGCGTTTGCTGAATTTGGTCACCAGCATCTCGACGAATTCGTCGAACGAGGTGGATGGTGTGATCGCCATACCCCGGGTGTCGTCATCATAGTGAATCTGTGAGTCATCGAAATTCAGATACATCGCTACATGTCAGCGAGGGTGTTACTCACCTTAATCCGAATCTTCATATTCTCAAATGGGATGTCGGAACCATACGAATCCGCGTCGTCCTCGTCTCCGTACCTGCTCCCACCATTCCTCGTGCTCTTCGACCGCGCCAAACCCATACCGTACGACTGTTTTCGTGAAGGCGCCCTCTTCACACCTGCCCCCATCACGCTACCGCCGGTAGGGGTCATGGAATTCGAAAGACTGGGCACTCCGCGCTGTGAAGGCACCCGCGAAGGAGGGAGATTGGGCGATGCACCTGGGAGTGTCCTGGACTGCCAGGCGGCCACTCGTCGACTAGGATCTACAGCCTCGACGATCCCGTCATACGCTTGTTCGTCTTGGCTGCGGCGACCGGTCGGATACAAGTAGCTGTCGTAAATCTGGCTGACACCTGGACCTTCGTCACGTCGACCGTCACTTGGATTGGGAGGCGAAGCACCACGAGAAATAGGATCATTATTGCGGCTGGGGCGGATGGTGCGCTCTTGGTCAAGATCCCGCGGGATGGGGAGGTTGGGGCGTTCCGTCGCGCGTTCATTGCGCAACGGCGACCTATCATTCGCGATGCTGGGCCTTCGTTGGTAGTCGCCTCGATCGTCGAAACTCGGGCGTCTACCATCTGCCCTGGCAGGGCTCACGCGACCTCCGCCGTTGTCTATCGTGTTTCCGCGACTACGCATCGTTGCCGCCCTGGTGGGTACTCCGGATGGGAGAGGCCGGATTTGGGTGTTGGAACGTTGCAGGACGTCTTCCGCTGACCCAGCACGTGGGCGTTGCATACCCAACACGTCATCTCTCAGTCGGTTCGAACGAGAGTCAGCAGACGTCTTGGAACGTGCCAGAGCCGCATCGGAGGCTGAGGGATGTAGCCCGTCCGGCAGCTTCTGTGGCGGCATGGGAAGACTTCGTGACGGAGCATTTCCTTGGTTTGGAGAGGGAGGTCGAGATCGTTGCACCAAAGTGATGGCCGAATCGGCGTCTGTACCAGACTGCGAGGGTCGATCTAAAGGCTGCCCAGAGGGACCAAGCCCTTGTTCCAGTCGTTTCACGCCGACAAATTCCGTGAATGCGTCTTTAGTCTCCGAGGCCGCCACAAGTTTCTGGACAGCACTTTGTGTTAGTCATGCGCACGGAGTGGTAGAGGGCATTACACACAGCTTTTCCTAGATAATCCTTAGTCTTCACATTCTTGATTTTAGATTCAGCGGGGCGGTACAGGACGCCCACAGGCTGAGACATTTACGTGAGTACGGGCTGCGCGCTGTAAGAGTATCGGCATTACTTACGATGGAGAAAACAGTGTAATTCTCGCCCTTATCGGCTATAGCATCGTCGATGACATTGTGTTCCTCCGTAGCCTTCATTTTCCGAGCAACCTCAAGGTCTTGCAAACCCATGTTCACATTTCCGAGGTAGATCTGGCAAAGGCCTTTGTTAAAGATTACTTCAGCACTCCATAATTTAAACTTGAGGCCCAGTTGTTCATAATCGCTAGGAGAAGTGCGTCAGAGTGGTGTTTGGGGCAAGAGAGAGCACGTACATGAACGGGTTTGAACGCAGATGCACGAGTGCTTCGTCGAAGTCTTTGTACGCTAATTCGTAACGACCGAGGAGAAAATTAGAAACGCCACATTGAAAGTATCTGTGCAGGTGCCGGGGTCCGATGCCGAAGTCGATCATGAGTGCATAGTACTTTAGGCTTCGGTAGTCAGGAGGACTCACCCCACGGCAAGGTGACGGTCGAGCGATGTAGCAGCGTTGAAGTTATCGACAGCTAGCTCATGCTCGCCCAGGGTAGCGTAGATAAGACCGATATTGCAGAGGATTCTAGACGTATCGGCGATACGCTGCGTAGCAACAGCGGAGTCAGCGACACCCCCAGTGCCAGACGCGTTTGATAACATACCTCGAAGAGCTCAAGCGACTTTGGGAAGTCTTGTTCATCGTATGCGTTGAGAGCTGCTGCCCAGGTCTCTAACTCGGCCTAACGGCGACAGGAATCAGGGGACAAGGATTATTATTAGCGGTCCAGATCGGAACCACAACCACCAACTCGTCTACTGGACCCAGCTCACCTTAAGCGACATGGAATTACTCTTTGAAAGTCGATAGTGTCCTGGAAGGTCGAAAAGATGGCTGACACGTAGGGTAGGTAATGTGTGAGGTAAGGCTAAGGTTTTTTTGCTGAGGATAGAACCAGACTATATCGCATTTGCCGTGTCAGAGATCGGCGACCACGACCATAGAACGACCTCATACCTAAGGAAAGGCGAGCGAGCGTGTAGGACGGTGATGTCAAAGGAGCGGGGCAAACGAAGCGGCCTGCGCGACGCGTTGGAAAGAAACGAGAGATAAAGTAGCGGAGAAAAAGTTGAAACTCGTCGGACGAGGTGCACCAACGAAGACGGCGCAGGGGAAGAAGCTTCTACTTAGACTCGGATGATGGGTGTTTATATCAAGGCCGGTGTGTTTCCACAGGCGGGTCCGACCTGTTTTGCTGGGTAACTTCGAACAACCGCCGGACGCTGCGCTCTGCCGTCGTCAGGACTACCATCCAAGACCACGCCCTGCCGACAGGCTTCATTCAATTCGTTGTGAGTCTCTTTCCGTGGATCACCCCGCGATTGACCATTCTGGCAGTCGTTTGGAGGCGGTCCCGACCAAAGACAGCCTAGTCTGTCCTCTTTTCAGGACCGCAAAGACTTGGAATTACGACAGTGAAAATCCCTTCGTCTCATAAGTACATGGTCCCCGTTATTTTGCCTTACCGCTTCTGCGATGTGCCACGGAATCTCCTTCGTGCTGAGATTCCAATCGTCGCCATTTGTTGCCACTCCGTGACGTGTCAACCAATCACGATCATTCCTCACATCGATTGTGCCAGGGCTCAGTGGTACGTAGACGACGTCGTTTTCCTCTCTTCGGTTGGTGGCATTCGCTGACGGTCTCTGTCTCCAGTCCGTCGCGATGCACGGCTCAGTCTCGAGGGAACATATGGCAAGTCCAGGTCTTGCTGCTTGGAAACGGGTGCGCTCGAACGCAACGGTTCGATCTGTTCAGCCTATATTTGGGGGATTCCGCCCTGAGGAGCAAGTGATCCCTATTGCACTTACCTTCCGCTCCTGCGGCCTTGGTACGAGATCCAGCCTTTGTCGCAGCTCCCATTTACAGTTGGGCGTACAAGGTCGGAAACAGTACTGTCGTCAAAGGACTTCTCGGAATTGTGGATGTAACGCCGCTCACCCTGGCATTGACACTTCGTTGTCGCGAGCTTCAACCCTGCGCTCCGAAGTTCAAAGAGCTATTCAGGCCCACCTTGATGGACTCCCCGGTGTTCCCAAGAACTACTTAAACCTGTACTTCCAACAGCCCATGCCCTAGATTGGTCAGAAATAGAAACAATATCGTGCCCTGGGCAACGCATGTGCACGGCGTCACAGATTTGAGAACTGACTGGACCCCCGAAAGTCCGATCAAAATGCGAGTAACGCAATTGATTGCACCGACTCTCTGGATATAATGGGATTTGGGACTCTTATCTCGCGATATAGCATCGGGCCTAGGCGGGGACGGCCCACCAGTAGTTGTCAGATCTGCCAATAGCTCCCACGCTCCTGGACGTCAGGCAACAACGGCTCACCATGACCATCATCGGGATTGGTATCGACCTTCTGCACATACCCCGGTTTAACGCATTATTAGACCGGAGATCACACCTGATTGTGGCCAGGCGCATATTGAGCCCTCTGGAACGTGTCAGTTTCGATGCCGAAAAGTGTCCGAACAGACGCGCTCGGCTACTTGCAGTGAGGTACGTGGTCATTGGCCACGCATGACTTGTTCGACTGAAGATTTCATCTTGTGCAGATGGGCGGTGAAGGAGGCGGCATATAAAGCACTGTACCCGCACTACCGCCCCACATGGAAGCAGCTGTCACTCACCAAACATGAATCGTCCCAGAAGCCCAGTCTCCTCTTACATCAGGAAGGGCCTTCTACGGTCAAACTGCACGTATCCATCTCCCACGACGGAGAATATGCGATCGCTCAAGTACTGGCCGAGGATGTCAGCGACTGAGAAGGAATGGGGAGTTCATACGGGCGGATACGGACCTTCTTCGTCACAGCAAAAGGCACGCCATGGATCCTTCGTATTTCATCCTCCGTCATCCTCTGTTTGGGGGGTTAGCAAGATGTTTCAAGTCCCGACAAAAGGAGATGACGGAGAGTTCGGGTCGTCGACCAAGGAATCGGAGAGGAGCCTGGAACCTTTGTAGCAAGACAGGCTAATCACAAGATGGTGTGTGTATAAAATGATTGTCACTTTTAACATAAGTTACACGAATGGAATGGCAACGGCCTCTTGGAAGACTACCCATCAGGTAATCGCCACAAGAGTGACGCCAAGACGAGGGGACATTGCAAGCAGGTCCAAGATCATGGAACCAACAGAGAACAAGAGTGCTCACCATGGTGACGACAAGACATCACACCGTTCGACGAATCTACCCAGACCCTCTTCCCTGGCTTCCACCACCACCACCTTTCTTTTGGGCGCTCATCCACTCCTTGAACATCCCGTCCAGACTTTTGTAGACCATGTTCTGCGGAAGGCTTCTCACTATCTGACCGACCCGATTTTCCAACAGAGTCGTTTCGACGCCAGCCAACGCAGCGTACTCAGCGGCCATCCTGAATAGCGAGAGCACTGCAAGGCTGACGTGTGTCTGTTGCACAATATGAGAAGACCCCCCAGGTGAGCTGGGTGAGAGCGAGGACAACGCAGCGGCGAGTGGGCTACCAAATGGCATCGACTGCGGGTTGATCGACCCTGAACCTGAACCTGGTCCTTCGCGACGCACCAGTCGCAAAAGAATTTCAAGGACATTATCGAAGTTGGCTTTAACATGTTCGTTGACAAATCGTCGCCGTTCCTTTGGAGGACCAATGACGGAGTGCGGTACCCAACTGTCAATGAGAGCGTAAACATTTGGTGGCTAATTCGGCACGCTCATTAGCCTTAATAAGGTATAGTCCACGAAGAGACTCACTGCATCAGGATCAGCTATGAGAATCTTACCACTCCAGGAAGCGTAGTTTTGAGGGTCGGGTTTGGAAGGTCCAAACATACTTTTGAGCCAATCCTCAATGTCGCCGGTTTTGACCCATTTTGGTTCGGACAACGGTTTGTCCTTGTCAAGGTACAGCACCAAGCGGGCCTTTAGAGGCCGACGTGGCGCAGAAGCAAGATACTTCGGGAAAGGCGGTATGGTAGCATCCGTTTCGTATGTGGAGTGGGACACGGATCGGTACGCCTGTGTCGATTCGTCCAAAGCCTCGATCTGTGAAGAGCGTTAGCAATCAAAGAGTGTGGAAACGATGGACGACGACAGCGTCGTATCGGCCCAGAGATGCGATGCAGTAGCGGGTCCACGCGAGTTCGCAGGAGAGAAAGTGCGACCCGAGAGATAAGAGAATCCAACCGAAAAACAAAACGGGAAGAAAAGGAAGTCAGTAAGAGCCCCGTCAGGGCCAACACTGGTCGCTGCGTAGACGACCGTGTTGAAAGGAAAGGAAGACTCGCCAGAATGCCTCGTGAGTCGCCCTTGGGACGAGTGGTGGGTGATGAAAGTGAGGGCCGCACCGCTCCGGCGGAATCAGAGAAAGAAGTAGGAGCACCTGTAGTATCAGGTTGGGAACCCTCCTCCAACTTTATTGGGAGCTCTTCGTCCTTCACAGCAGGCTCTCTCACTGCCGGATTATTGGCAACATCAGCAGCTGTAGAACCATCCGCCGCATCTGCGGCCGCTCCTCCCAAACGATCTCCCTGCTCGTGAGCACCAACCAGAACGTCATCCCCGGGAATAACCTTGCTTCCTGCGTCGCGTAACGCATCCCCCGCATCATCATGATAGTCTAGAAGCAAGATCACGTCTATTCTGCCTTCAGCCCTCCTGATTTTGACGCTTTCGATGACGTCAGCATCAATCACGAGCCTCCTGGCACTGCCAGCGTATGAGATGGAGATACGGTTTGGTGAAGGAAGCGGCACAGATGATGTGGTGGCAGTGCTCGAGTTCGAATCGGCAGTGTCACCCGACCGATCTTCCTCCTTCAGAGGCAAATCAGACGTTGGCATGTTCACAGTTGATATTTCACCGTTATTGGGGGTTACCGGCACAGCTCCTACGTCCGTACTTGCTTGAGAGGCGTCCACTTGAGTATCCGCCACAACGGAAGTTGTTTCTACCTTGAGGTACTCCTCGATTTCCAACGAAGGTGAAGACGCGGTGGGTGAAGAGGTCGGAAAAGGAACCTGGTTGGTCGAGCCATCGGCTACGGGGAGGTCCGCTTGAGTGACAGTCACTTTGGGAGTGTCTACTAGAGCCTGGTTGTCGCCAGAAGGTTGCATCGAGTTGGAAACGAGGTCATCGTCCACAGCCGTCGAAGGCATGTGATCCGCCGGGGTCTGGCCGTCTACACTCCAGCTCATTTCATTCGCCCATTCTTCCATGGTTTCTTGGTCCTGAGGATAGGATGCACCCTCATCTTCACCCTCGGCGTCGACGTCGTTATAGATGTCGAAGCCATCGCCAGAAATATCAACAGATTCTTGGTCGGCCTGTGGCATCGCTGCTTCGCGAAAATCGCCTTCAGATAGAGATATCAATTCCTCCCCGGCGGCTTTGTCAGCGATTGCCGAAGTCGTCGTGGCTTGTTCGTCGTGAACAGTCGGGCTAGCTTCTCCATCTGTCAATGCAACCGCCGTGGCTTGCGGTGTCAAAGTCGATGATTGATCGACTGACATATAGTTTTAGTTAGTACTTCCCTTTCCACGCACAAAGGACATACTATTAGGGCTCGCCGGTTCCCCATCAGCAGCAGCCGCAGGACCTTCGGGATTAGCTTCCGATAGGAGATTAGAGTCTTCCCGCTTGCGCTTTCCTCCATCACGGTGTTTTGAATCCTCATCCAAATCGTCTTCATCTTCGGTGAGATCCTTTTTGCGTTTTCCCCCGATCCCAACAGTCCCCGTGTCTCCGGACGTTGAAGACCCATTGATGACGCGGTCGGTCAGTGGGACGGTCCAGATTCTGGCCTTAGAAGGACTGATAGACAGAACGCTGGTTTCCCTTTCGTCGAGTTCTGCAGGACACTGGAAGTAGAACCTAATCCGACTCGTCTCACTCCGACCTATGGGTTCGTTCGGCTTCCTTTGATGGCGAGGGGCGATGGGAATAGAATTCGTTGAAGAGAGTTTGAAATTCGTCGGTCTGGATGCCGCCGGAGAGCGTGGGGTTGGTGTGTTAGGGATGGAGTTCGCTGCTCCGATTTATCTTTATCAGCATTTTGTATTCTGCGACGTGAACACGAAACAGACCTGGGGGTTGCGAGATCCTCATACTTGCTGAGTCAACCTGCCCATCACTGCTGCTCGACATATCCACCACTGGTTCTTCTTTCTTAATATTCGTCATGACGTCTTCCGCTGACGTCATGCCTTCAAGAGAGCTCGCGTTTGAAACACTCGCCGCTGGCTTCTCTTGCAACGCGACAGCACCCCACGTCCAATCCAGCGCCGTCAACGTATCGTCGTTGGAAGCGGCATCACTATCAAGCGGACTGACCCCAAATCCAATGATTCTGAAGTCAGTGAGAGTTCGTTTTCCAGTAGTGAACGGCGATGCGCCTCTGAATGCGTTGCTGGGACTGAAATTGAACGATGATGATGGTAACCCATGGACCGAGTTCCCTAAAGGGGCAGAAATCTCAGAGGCATGAGCGGAAGGTCTTGACCGATCGTGTCGCGAGGATGCAGGACCTGTTGGAGGATGATGAGACTTCTGCTGCGTAACGACCGAATTAGACTGCGGACCCTGGTAACGACCGATTTGGTTTTGACGGAAAGACGACCCACGGGAACCAGGACCTGATGTAACGATACAGTCACGAGACAATTAAGGTCACATCGACGCACGGGACACAATGAACACTCACGGCCAGCGTTCCCAAAGTTGCCTCGACCTCCCATATTCCCTCCGCGGCCCATTCCTCCACCTCCGGGACCCGAATGCCCATGCATAGGCCCTCCACCTCTTCCGGACCGACCTCCACCCATTCCGCCGCGTCCGCCACCACGTCCCATGCCACCTCCTCCTCTACCCGGAAGACCCAAAGCGACTCCGCCGCCCCTCGGGCCACTACTGTTGCCAGCGGGGCCAGTTGGAAGGGGATACTTGGTAACGGTCATGGTTCCATTTGAACTGTTGAGTTGGTTCGCGGGCACCATACCTCCACCCGGTTTGAAGTGTAAGGGTGGGGGTTGCACCTGCTGTGGTGACTGACCTGCCGTGGGAGCAGCAAGACCAGCTGATGGGCGAGGGGGGATGTTTGCATTAGAATTAGCATGGGCATTAGAGTCAAATCTTGGCCGTTTGGCAGGAGGTTGCTGGTGTGTCGATGCGTGATGGGGTGGTTGTTGAGGCATTGGGGGTGGAACAGACGTTGGAGGCGGTGCTCGCTGCTGAGGAATGCCTGGCATTTGGGGAGCGGGATACGGATATTGTGGCCCGTAGGGCATCGGCTGAGGAGCTGTTGCCATGCCGTGGACCCCAGGCGGCTGAGTAGGGGGGTATTGGGGATATGCAGTGTGCGGGTATTGTTGGGGATACGCTTGAGGACGCGGATACTGAGGATGCCCTCCAGCGGGTGGATGGGAACCTGGTTGCTGCCATCCAGCAGCAATAGCAGGCTATATCGCAAAAGCAGTAAGTTTCCAGCGTCTGGCGGATCCATCTACTTCGTTCGACTCACGTTTTGCCCGCCATACCCGTAGTTCCGGTATAAAGCAGGGTCATAAGCAGGAGGTTGCTGACCCCCTTGTGGCGGGGCCCATGCAGCCGGAGGGTTCTGTGGGTACGGACCAGCTCCAGCTCCTTGGGCTGCCCAATAAGCTGCCCACTCCTGCTGGTGCTGATTGACGGATGGCGGAGGTGGTGGACCCGGGGGAAGCGGAGGATAGCCGTGTGGTTGGGGGGGTTGGGGGGACTGGAAAGTAGGCTGGAAAGGGTTGGGCCGCTTGTTCATAGGAGCCAACGCTTCTGCTGGACTCGACGTCGTCGGCAGTGATCCCAAAAGTCGAAATTGAATTTCAGTCGGAGCGTAGATCTTAGCAACGTCCCACGGTTATCCCGTAGAGATGAACAACCACGACGTGCCGGAGCCTCACCTGGCATCGTTCGACTACACCCATGTACTTTGTAAGTCTTCTTTGGTTTTTACTGCATAGTATTTTGAACGCTATTGCCCCTTTAGATGATCCTCGGTCGACAACGTCTGAGGTCTTGGCACTTTTGACGCTGTCCCCAATCCTACTGTTCGTACGTGAAGGTGTTGACCTTCCCAAACAACGTTCTACCTGACATGTTATGCAATAGGCATCATATGCGGCGTTGATTGTATGGACACGAGAGATCACAATCATCATCATGCTCCTCGGTCAACTGAGCAACGAATACCTCAATTATTTTATAAAGCAGTACTATCGCATTGAGAGGCCTCGCCGTAAGCATGAATCATCATTGCTTGTGGTGTATGGCATTAACGCGGCATCTCCTAGTGAGCCATGGTTCAGGTTATGCCTTCCCTTCATCCCATAGTCAATACATGGGCTTCTTTGCGGCATTCCTACTATTCCACCTGAACGCTCGACATTCTTTTCCAAGCCATGGGAACCGAGTCCTGGACGTGATTCCACTCACGGCCGTATCTTGTGCTCTTATTGCTTGGGCTGGATCCGTTGCATATTCAAGGTGCGGATTGTTGTGTACCCTCTCTGCAGATGTTGATCCTGTACATTCTGTATATAGGTATTTCCTACATTATCACACTGCTGGGCAGGTGGTGGGTGGCCTTTGTATTGGGGCGATATATGGGCTCCTTTGGTATTATCTCTTCGAGTTCCTTCCAGATCGTAATCCTCGATCAATTCTAGGAACGTTCAGATACAGGCTTTTGCGATCGCACATCACCGAGTGGATGAGGATTAGGGATGGGTGGGCCGTGTACAAAGATGGTGGACATGACGCAGAATGGTTAGTTTGGCGGTCTCGGTATAATCCGCCCGTCCAGGACAAAAGATTGCAGTAGCTAATTCTCTGAACCGGTTACTATAATCCTCGGGCATCAACAGTCTGCTTTCCGTCCACGTCGTCGCCACGTCTTGCTGCAGGAACGGGGTGATATCCCACGTCGACATATATTGATAAGCCGTGATGTTCGATTCGCGTCATGAACCTCGTTGCTCCTCCCAAGTCCCCCTAGATACACCACCTATCCCGCCGACACTCACTCAAACCCACCGTGTATCCCAATCCACCTGACGACGACTCTAATGTCCGAAGACTCCCCGTATTTGGAACCAGCATCACCTGGTTTGTCTGCGAAGGATAGGAACTCCTCGGATGGCCTTCTCGCCCTTCCCCCGATCCCAGCTCTGAAGCCTGGTTTCTTCTCTGCCCCATTCGAGAAATTTGTGAAGGATGTGGAGATGTCAGAATGGGCGGGTGCTCTAACGTTACTAGGTGCGTGTTCGCCAATTACGCGTGGTGTAGCAGTTAAAACTAAAATAATTCTGCCCTCGTCCCTTTCATTTCTTCCGTGCCATTTCTCCGGGTGCCCAAACTACGACTACGCGACGCCGACAATGACTGCTCAATGTACTTTCAGATACGCTGGAAACGTATTGGGACTCGCGGATGGACTTGCTTGAACGAAGGTTGAAGATTCAAGGCGAGAAGTTGAAAGTGCGCGCCAATGAACAACTTGCCAAGATCAAGACACCTACGGGAGACGTCAAGTACGCAAAAGATATTGAGAATGAAGTCAAGAAATTTAAGGTCAAAATTTCTACTCGAATGGCGTCTCTCACCACTGCGTGGCAGTCAGCCAAAGTGATTCGAACGCGTGAAAAAGTGAGTTACCCAGTTACTGGACCCCCGGCGCATCTTATACCTACTCACTTGGGACGTGTCCATTTAGGTTTCCTTCTTCATCGGAGTGATGTCCATCCTTTACACCTCGCTGGTTCTGGCACTCGCTCCCGAATGGCTTCACGTCATTTACACCATCCAGACCTTGATATTTCTGCCCACTCGCTATTACTCTTACAAGAAGAAAGCGTGGCATTACTTCTTGTTCGATCTGTGCTACTACGTCAATGTTCTTTGCCTGCTGTACATCTGGGCGTTGCCAGGCAGCAAGTTACTATGGCACGCCTGCTACCTTCTGACGCATGGTACGCCACGCCACCTTTCTCAGGCTCTCCCCAATCTCACGTGCTCGTTCTTGCCATTGAAAGGCTCTCTTGCAAGTGCGGTAATTACATGGAGGAATAGCCTCGTCTTTCACGACATGGACAAAGTCGTGTCTCTGTATATCCATATCTACCCACCCCTGGTTTTTACTGTCATTCGGTATGTATCTTCTCTCATCGTCCCTTGACTAACGGCTAACACGCATGGTGTTTTCATAAGTCATTTTTATCCGGATGCAACGACCCGGTTCCCATCCGTGTCATCTCGATTCCACCCAGTGAAGTCCCTGTTCCTGAGCGCAATAATATGTAGGTCATATTTGGATCTCTTTATCTAATATCTGACTAAGTCCTTTCCGCGACTAGACATCATTTGGCAGGGATTGTACTGGAAGTTCGTGCTTGTCGACCGGAAAGCAAAGGTTGAGTCGGGGCAGCGGACCACGTCTTTCTTTTGGCTTCTCAACGACAAGCGCGGAGTGATTGGGAGGGTGCTGCAAAGTGTCTCCCCTGACTATCGCTTGGTGTCTTTCATGGCTGGCCAACTTCGTGCGTTCATCCATCCTATCTATATCAGGTTGATCTGACCGTCACCTTCCGTCAGTGTATACGATTGCCACCGAGTTGCCTGCGGTTTTCCTCCTGTACGATAGTCCTATGGCCAGTAGCGTGTTTCTCCTGGTTATATTTGCGGTGTCCGTCTGGAATGGTGCTGGCTTCTATATTGAGGTCTTCGGCAGAAAGTATGTGTCCTGTGGAATTATTCCATGAATCTAGCTGACCCGTTTCGTCAGATTCGAGCGTGAACTTGAAGCGCTTCGCAAGGAACTCGCAGAATCGCGTTCAGCTGTTGTGTCTAATAACGCATCCCCCACAAGCAGCCACAACCTTTTGCCTACGATACCTCGCGACGACACTCGCGTCGAGCATGAACACGATATCATCTCGTCGGGTGTGTCTGTCTCGTCTAATATCAGCGACTTCGAAGAACGCAATAGCGAGGACACCGGGTCACCGATAATCATAGGGGGTTCGGGTCGAGAGCTAGACATGAAAGAAGGTTTTAAACTTGATGCCCTTGAGGCAGAGGAATCCAGGAAGGACCGGTAAGTTAGATCTCCCCATCTCATCTTTCACCCCGCTATGTCCATACGTTCTGGCATAACCCCCTGTATTCGGCTGCACTGCCGTGGTGTCATGATTTTCCTTTACGACCATCTAGAACCAAGATATTTCTTTCGTCCTGTATACTCTATTTCTTGTATAATCCATTCGCATGGTTCGCGATTGTACACCACTTCTTTACTCTGGCTAATCGGTTGATGCTAATGATTTCTCCGACCCGTTGTATGTTTTGTAACCTATTATCCACACTTTTGAGCTCAAGATACTGGCGAGTGACTAACACTTCGAATCGTTAAACAGGGACAAAGACTCGACACAAGGGACTTCCGTCGCCGGGGCAACCTTATCGGTCACGTGAAGCCCGGAATCCCCTAGCCTTTTATGGGAGCTGCAGGTCCTCCTTCTCGACCACGCTTCACCGTATGTCCATATACGATCTCGAAGCAAGAAACCCGTCTTCTTTCGTCTTTCCTATCCTGCTACACAGCTATGCATCTATCGCCCATCCTAACTCAAACTCTTGCGGTTCCTTGGACCTCGAAAGAAGCGCTGGACAACGCGGTGACCGGCCTTGAAAGGATAGCAGTCGCTGTCAGTTCTGAGCAAGTGGGCGATCTCTTGGAGGCGCTCTTGGAGTTCCCGTACCACCTGTTTGAAGTCGTGATCGCCGGAGGTGCGTTCCCGCTTTGTCCTTCCGTCGAGGTTACATTAACCCTTCGACCCAGAGCATTCGTGTGCAACCCACATCCACCAATTGATTTCCCTTGTGGTAGAAAAACGTCAAATACCACCACCGTTGCGGGATGCTATTCTTCGCAGACTTGCCACGTCTCTTGGTTCCATTCCGCCTTCCGTCGAGCTTCCCCGAGAGGCCTTCCGCGAGATAGCCGCGGTTGAAAACGTTATCACCGCTATAAAGGAACTATCGGAGTGCGGGAAGAAGCCTATTTCGAAGGGGAAACGCGGCAAGCGTCACTCTCGACACCAGTCAATGGCGGAGGGGCGGGATATATTCGACATTGTGGGGTTGTTCCGACCCCAAGACCAGAATGAAGCGAATCTCGTGAATGACCAACTCCAGGTCAGAATGCACACGATGGCGGAGGTTATTCTTTTGTTCGTTCGATGCGTCACTTCATTGACGAACGGCGTTTCAGACATTCCTCGCTGCCTTTCGCTTGAAAGATGTAGCAGACTACTACACCGGACTGGCAATTCTGAATGACGGCCCTGGGCCCACCCCCAGCTCTCCGGAACCGCAAGCTGGAAATGTTGATCCAGTGGAGCGAGTGGAGCAAGTGGTGGAACCAGTACCAGTTGCCTTTGAGGACTACGAGATCAACAACTTCCAAGACGTAGTCATACCGGATCGTGCATTACTATATCTGGGTTTTGACTGCAGTCAGTATGGGGAGTGGCCGATCAAGATTTCGCAACGCGCGCTTGGATACTTACGCCAACTGAACACGGGCGATGCTATGACGCTCTCCCTCGTTCAAACCAAGATAAAGTGCGTAGTCTACCTCTGGCTCCGCTCATCTGCTGACGCGTGTGGCTACTCAGGGAACTATCTACTGGTTACTTCTCGCATCCGAACTACATTGAACTATTTCATGAAGCCGCCGGAGTTCCCATCTTCAAAACGAAAGTAAATGGGGACCTTCGCATGATATACCAAATAGATTGTGGACCAGTGTCGTCTCAAGGTGTCGGCCCCAACGAAAAGGCCTATGAGAGTCAATGTAGGTATCCATCTTGGACTAAGCTGCCGCGACTGATTGCGTCTTAAGTCATTCGAATCTATGGTATCTTTACCCATACTCAAATTGACTATCGGTTTTGGAGGTCCGTCGCTATTGAACTTGCTCGCCGAGGGAAGGAATATCAACGCCGGTGAATATCAAAACATTATCGCAACCCTGTCAAGCATACCCCTGAACCATGATATTCCTTCCAGATGTAAAGCCCGGTCCACTCCGATTCGCGAGAGCCGCGTTGTTTCTCCGATGCTGTTTGATCCTCTTCCCGTGGAGGCGCTATCGGAACGCAGCTCGCAAGATTTCCAAATCGACGAAGAACACTTCATGGAGGTAAGAGCCGCCATTCATTGCTTTAAGTCCCTTCTCATACCCGATCGAATTCCTCTCGTTAGTTACATCGCATACTATCGTCCGTACTCATTTTGAAACCCGAGCCCAAACTTACTGATAAACCATCCCCACAAGGCTGGAGAAATTCGTGCCCGTTTCTCACAAACTACTGCAAGGTTCGTCTGATCAAAACAGCATGGCATCGCTCCTCACGTCGCTCCCTCAGCGCTGAAGAGGCATGCCGAGTCGAGCTTCGTCTTTGACGTATCGTAAGTCGTTTGGATGAACTCGAACGTTGAGACCTAAGGGTGATCATTCATACTATAGAAAACGCGAAGAGGAGATCATCGAATATCCGTCATCTTGTCTGGTGCTCGGCAGAAGCGGAACAGGGCAAGTCGTCGCTCTTGCTTGTTGGTGCAAAGCGATGTCAAATTGAAACCACCTACGCTATACAGCAAAACGACGACCATGCTTTTCAAGATGCTAGCTTTAGAAATTCTGGGTGAAAGAACCGGTCGGCAATTCCGTCAACTCTTTGTAACACAATCACGCACGCTGGCCAAACGGGTGGAATCATACTTTCGGTCTCTCTTGGACAATGCTAGGGACATCATGGGAGATGGCAAAGGGGTCACCGCAACCACTCTTTCGTCAGCACTTCGCGAGATCGACAACGATGCGGACGACGATGGCAGACTCCCGGCGTGTTTCAGCGGTCTTCAGGACCAGCATTTTCCGCTGTTTCTAACATTCGACGAGGTAAGAACCCCAGGTGTTTTTTCTTTAGGATTCAGGTTACTTATAGGTGGTTTTAGCTATCTCGTTTACTGGAGGGTGACTGTGGTTTAAGGTTTGCCCCATCCGCTCTGTCCGCCATACCGATAGGCCTTCCCGAAGATCGCCGCAAGCAGTACCATCCCCTCATTTCGTTCGACGTATTCCTCTCAACAATATGGCCACATTTTAACGAGAGTCGGAAAAAGGGGCTGAGTACGTAACACCCCCTATCGACCAGCAAGCTGGTGCTGACCTTTGACAAGACGCGGCATTGGTTTTCAGCGAGATCATAGGCATCATCAAAGGCTCCGAAGATGCGTTAGCTTCCGCCTCCGGTTTCTTGGATCGCAAAAGCTACGAGGAAATTAGCAGCCGACGACACGGGACGTTTGCAGGCGACCGATCTCGAATATATGACCTTTTCGAGTCGTACCAAAAGATACGACACCAGGGTTCATACGACGCTGCAGATCGGTAGGTACCCGTGGTGCTCTATGCTTCCGTAGTTGAACATGCGAATTCAGCACACGCCTTCTACTACGTTCTCCAAACGACTTCCACGACATTGGAAAGCTCGACTATCTTTACGTCGACGAGGTCCAGGATAATCTTATCATTGACGCTGCACGTGAGTATACAAAATACCGTTGTCCGTCATGCTTATGACATTGACTAGTTTCACAGTTCTTAGGAAGCTTTGTAGAAATCCACATGGGATTTTCTTCGCGGGCGATACAGCCCAGACCATCTCCGTCGGCAGTGCCTTTCGCTTTGTGGAGCTAAAGGATTTTTTGTACGCGCAAGAGGTGAGCAGACTCTGGAAACGGTTCCAAATCGCAATGTACTGACTTTTTCAAAGAGAAAGGAACCTCTCGTGCAAGCCCGCAAGCGTCCAGCCATCGACCCAAAGTTTTTCGAGCTATCCTTGAATTATCGTAGTCATGGAGGGATTGTCAAAGCCGCAGCGGACCTTGTTTGGATGTTAAACCGGTTCTTCCCGTCTTCGATCGACTCCCTCGCTCGGGAAACGGCTAAGGTGAGTTGATATCATATCATCGCCTTCTCATTCCTGACCTCATGACATTGTGCAGGTGGACGGACCGAAGCCAATGTTCTTCACGAACCGTCAAGACAGTGATGGCTTCCGCCGCCTGCTGACGGTAAAAGAAACCGGGAGGATTGAGCTCGGAGCCGAACAAGGTAGTGCATCGGCTTATTTCGGTTGGATTATAGCCAACTCATCTATATTCACCAGCCATTTTGGTCCGCGACGCTGCTGCTCGCGAAAGGTTAAGGGAGACCGTTGGGAAGGTCGGAATTGTTTTGTATGTCCAACTCCTCCCTTGCGCGCTAAATCTAACCCTGTTCACGTTCCAGAACATTGTATGAATCTAAGGGGATGGAGTTCAACGATGTTTGTGCTACCCTGCTCTGCTCTGAACCCGCCTGACGTTTGCCATCCAGATACTTCTCTACGAGTTCTTTTCAGACTCTGCTGCCTTACCAAGCAACTGGAGGGCATTGTGCACTGCTGCTGCACCAGAGTCAACCACTCCTTTCGACGAGAAAACGCATGCGATCCTTCAAAGCGAGTTGAAGTGTCTATATGTTGGCCTAACACGGGCGCGAGAGCGTGTCTGGTTGTGGGATAGCACAGACAATGGAAGTACGCTAGAGGTATGTTAGAGTTAGCCCCGTCATGTTTTGCCGCCGACCCTCCAATCTCTAGAAATTTATGGTGGGCCGTGGGTTAGTCGTCTCGCATCACGCAGAAAATTTGATCCCGCAAATTGCCGGTATGCGATACATATATGAAACTATTCTTTCGTTGGTTTGGCTAAAAGACTGGTCTTCCAATAGTCGCAAGCTCAGCTCAAGAATGGGAAAAGCAAGGCAAAGAACTCTTTTCAAAGCGAAACTATGCGGAGGCAGCTTATTGCTTCGGGAAGGCTGGCCTACCGTGGTGGGAAGAAGTCGCGCTTGCCTACCAGGATCGCCACGGTGCTGGGGTACTGGCCAAAGATTCGCCTGAAAGACGAGAATCCTTTTCGAGCGTTGCGGTTAGGTTTGTCTCTCTGGCGGACCGGGCGGAACTCGAAGACGATCGCGTGCTACTATACATCAACGCCGGAGAATGCTACATGGAGGCGAACAAACATGCAGAAGCTGGGTCGGCATTTTTGGCCGGAAAGAAATACACGGAAGCAACTTGGCACTTTCGATTGGCCGGGCGCTTTGACGATGCTGCCGAGGTCATTCGCGGTCATGGTGCAGATATCAACCCTGAATTGCTCGAAAAGGTCAAATATGTGATTCAGATCATCTACACAAAGAGGAAGCAATTTAAGTATGTTCACCGTCGATTGCACGTCTTGTTCCACTTGACAAGGTCAACATGCGTAGGGAGGCCCGCACTCTCTTCAGCTCAACCGACGAATACGCCGAGTTCATGAAGGACCAAGGGTTGGACGAACACCGTATCATGATGTTTGAGAGCCAAGAAGACCATGAAAAAGCGGCTGACGCCTTATGGCAGAAGGGGGATTACGCTGAGGCCATCCACCATATTCAACGTTCAAAGACGCCCCACTGCGAAGCCAACGCCACATCTTGTCTGATGGATGGCCTAAGGCAACTCTTCCCGTATGGCATGCTTAGCAGTTCATCGGACGTGGCGAAGGCGAAGCGAGACAAGCTGCTCTCTATCAGCTCAACCTTGCAACTGGATAAAGAGCAAAGACAGGAGGTGAGAATTTGTCCAGCTTGCAGGACGCTCTCCTACAGTTGGATTCCCATATAGCTCGAGTTGTTTCGGATTATCAACACTACGGCCAGGACGAATGCCACAAGCGACCAACTGGCTAATCTTGCCATGTACTTCTCTCGCAGCGGAAATGAGCGATGTGCACTGCTTGCGTTCGGTGGGTGGGCGGAATCAAGTGATCTACCCAGCCTGCCAACACTGTCGGTGTACGGCGTCTTGTCCATGCTCGGTACATACCTACATTACGTCAAGACGCTCCGTAGTATCGCTCGTACCCCGAACTTGGTAGACCTCAAGGCCTATCACGGTGCGTTTGGCATATCACCCGCACGTGATATCCCGACGGCGTCTGCAGAGGGCGTGAGCCCCAGGGATGAGCTGCTACATTCTAATCACCTCAAGGTGTTTCCGCATTCCGTCATCTTTTCCCATCTAACACGTCGGCTGGGCAACCCAACTACGCCTGGCTCAGAAACTGTTCAAGTGTCACGTCAGGACGTCGAGGATGCGATTTCTTTTCAGCTTTTGTCTACAGTCAATACAACTGTATCTACCCTTCATGCCTCATTCGAGGCCCTTCCGGTAAGCGGTCCTAAACATATCGACCAAATAGGTCTGATCGAGCTCTACAGCACAACACATCTAGCATGTCGGAAACGGAATTCAACACGTCTCTCGGGTTGCTCCTTTTGTTAATTTCGACTCTCGACTTCCATACTGCCTTACGGCCCGATGAGGAGTCCGTTCGGCGGAGCATGCAGACGTACGTTGTTTAGTTCCTTCCTAGGGGCGGCCGTCTAAGATCGGGTTCTTGGGTTTCCTGGGTCGTCAGTACCTGGCTCTCTAGGCTGTTCTTGAAACTGTACGCCTTCACCCGACAACAGTTCGGAATTTGGAAAGCGGTGCCATTCCTAATACCGCAATACGAACAGGTAAGACGAGCATAAACGCCCCTGCCCTAGGAGCTAGATGGATCATGTGGTCTAACGCCATTGTATTGACAGACTCTGCCTACCCTAAAAATATGGTTACGCGAGCACTTTGACAGACTACGACCTAGTATAGGACCGCAATTTTTGGCAGATATCCTCAAGTCTGCTATGCTATCCACAGCTCTCGACTACCATAGTGCAGAGGAATACATACGGCGGGGCCAGTGGGCGGAAGACAAGGACCTCGCGCGCGAGCATCGCCTTTTTGACGGGGGCCGATTATCTGTCAAAGCTGCATTATCTTGGTTCAATCGTGCTCACCCAGCTCGCCACAACTGCGGGGTTGGTTTCATCTGGTATGACCCAAACTCTCACAATTCAAAAGAAAGTGCGTCGCTGATGACGCACCCGTAGTCACGCTATCAAGCGTCAGGTTCGATTGGATGTTGAAGTCTTCATTTCGTTTATTGAAGAAGTGTGCTCGCAACTTATCCTCAATCACCACTTTCACTACCGTGGAACCTATAACGGAATGACACTGCCACGTTCATGGATGATCCGGGCCTTCGCTCAAGGACGATCCGAAAGGGCAAACGGTTCAATGCCTTATCAGTTGCTTCCGGCTTTGAGAGACTTTATTGGAGACCTATGCCGACCAATGATAGGAGGTACGATCTATCTCTGGAAATTCGGATCTCTACGCTAACCCGTATTCCAGGTGATATGCAGCTTGAAGGCCAGCCTTTGGCATCGGCTAATTTCGATAGCAAGTGTTCTGCAGTCCTCCAATTGTGTAGAGTCATCGCCCTGCGTGCGTTCTCTTTATGATCGACTACTTGGGCCAACATGTTAACGCGGATTGTCTCCGTTCTCAGTCGGGTACGGCAATCCAAGCCTACAAAACAACGTCGTCGACATTTTGGTTGGGCTGGGCCGAAGCTATTATTGGTTTTTGCCAGGTCGTCAAACGTTAGTAATCATTTCAAACGTTACTACACCTGCTGATCTTGCTCCAGATATTTCACTGTTCGGTCCTGGCAAGATGTTTGGTATATGCTAATGCAATCTTCGAAGCAAACCGTTCAGGCAGATGGCGGATTGGTGGCCATCTACCAAGCCGACTCGTACAGAGGTCGCCTAAACCTTAGCATCGACAATATTACATTCTCAAGTATCCAGGACCTGACAGCCCAGTTAGTCGGAGAGCACATCCCTTTACTTGCCACTTCCCTACAGCTAGACTCCCTCAAACCTGAAGGTAAGTGTGGCAACAGACCGTAAGGTGGATTATGATATCTAACCGAACACCCAACTAGCCGAGACGACGGAAGTGGAAGGCGGCGAAATCGATCCTGGAAACCATACGGAGACCGAAGAGGCCGAAGTTGATGCTTTAGATCACATTGAGTGGACACCAGAAGAGGAGGCCAGTGCGCCAATCATTCAAAAGTACTTCCGTCGGTACCGCAAGCGATCTGGGCCAAAGTTCGGTGGTCCAATTCACGGGGCGCTTTGTGAATTGGCGGTCACCCTATCGGCAGACGGCGCTCATGTGGAACGACAGCAGAAGTATTTGGTTCTGCTTCGTGGACCGCTTCTCCATGTCATCGAGGAACTCAGGCGCATAAGGGACATATGCCAACAAACAATAGGGGAGGAGAATAAAAAAATGGCAAGAATGGATCATACTGCGCTGGATGTGGCATACGAGACAGGAAAGAACGTCAGGTATGCTGCTCTAAGGTCTCTTGGTTCCGAATCCACTCATACGGATTCCTCCCCAAGGAAACTGAAAGATGATATCGAAACCCTGTTGAACAACCTTGGGCCCAGCGCAGATGTCCACAAGCTGTGTTCAGTAACGCAGCTAAAAGGGCAAGTAGAAGCAGTCCCAGACCTTTTGCGACGGCTGGAGGAGTTCGTCCCAGATGCGGCCAAATCCACGGACTACTTCGATCTCGGTGTAACCCCCATCATGCGTGCTGACTTGCCGCGTCCTTTGAGGGTGACGAAGAAGAAGGATAAACGGCCGGTGCTCAATACAGACGATGTGTATGATACTGGTCTAGAATGATGATGATGCTCAACGTTGTATTGGAAATTTCAACAGTACATTCTGGTACTCGCTCGGAATTGTAGGGTTATATCGCGCGGAAGCTAGATGGCCGATATATCCGGGACTACCAGAAGTATACAGCGCCGTGCCACTGCGCCGACCTGGTTTTTCTCGACAGTTTATGTATTCATCTGCACTAGCTCTGGCCTACCAGCTCGCATTCCAGCTAGCTACCGGCAAAATTCTGGATCGCCAACTCCAGAATTGAGTGAGGGACCAGGGACAAAAGGAATTGGAGGTTGCAAAACCCAATCACTGAATGATACAGCCAATCGCTCCAGCTCCCGCCTATCACGTTACTGTGGCATCTTTTCCTGTAAGCCTCTGCTAGGAACCCGCTGACATCCTGCGTATAGTCTGGATGCACATAAGGCCCCAACAACAAACGCTACGGCGGTGGTTTGATATCGACCCAATATAATGTAGGAGACGAGAGCAATACCGACACCCCCGTACGCTCCTCCGCCCATTGACTACCAGCATACTACCTAACAGCCACATGGAACTCGAGTAAGGGGGGGCTAGAGGCCAGGGAGGGGTTACAGGACGCACATGGTGCATCCAGACCTATATTACGGGTGTAGCAAGCCCGACTGGATCCGCTCTAGAGGCCCAACTCTCTTGCAAGAGATGTGTGGGAGGAACAATATATTGTCACTGTGCCCCCCTCGGACGCTCTACACAACGCGCTCTGGAGGGATCGTAGCGAGGAAAAAGTCGGTAGGGGGACACTGGGTCATGGTGAATTTGCGATTTTCGCGAGGGGAGTGATACAAAACTGAGACCAACCGTTGGCGCTCACAAAAAGCGCACCTGCGGAGAGGGATAGTAGCATCAGGCGGGCGACTGGGGAGATGGAAAGGTGAGTCGAAGGATTGCAAGATGCCGTGCAGCGGCAGAGGAGGGTCGGTACAGGGCTGCGTTGAGAAGTACGCCCGTGTACCTTTGAGCGGCCAGGGATCGTAGAACGCTCGTGCGTGGGAATGCTTGGAAATGGTATCCCTCACCACCAAACCACTCTCCCAACTCGCTCAACCCACTTGCTTAGTGAACTATCCTCTTAGCGCAAACGTCTGAACCCACCATAAGCGAGTTCTTTGACGTTTTACTGCCTTCTCTATACTGACCCGCTCGTATACTTTTCTAGTGGTTGGTAACTTGGCGGATGATAACTTGGAGCTTTATGTCCAGACTAAAGCATTCGACGAAGAGTGTGTGGCCTACTCCAGGGTGATTAGCAAGTGCTCCTCGCTCTCCGACAACAGTGACTCAGACTCTTCCGACAACAGTCTCTGGGAGAAGGACGACGACTCGTCAAGCGTTTCGTCCGTAGAGTCCTCTCCCCACGATGTCCCCAAGCTCGAGGCCCACCTTTACTATGCCGGTCTCTCCGGTCCCAGTGCTCGCGGTCCCAAGTTGATCTTCAGGAAGGATAAATTCATCCCGCCCGATGGGCCTGAGGCCTATCGTCGTCTCATGAAGCTCCGCCCAGTTTACGAGCATCACAAGCTCGGCGAGAATGATCTGTGGGAGACCATCAGTTCCGAGGTTCGTGACCTTCTCGAAGCGCAGCAATCTGTGGACTGACGTTCTTTCCAAGGTCGTTAAACTCCTCGACCAGCGAGACATCCGGCATTCGTCCATCGACCTTGTCCGTTTCAGCTGGGTTGAGAAGAACGAGGACAACGAGGACAACGAGGACTTCGAAGACATCAAGGCCGTCGAGGACGGGACAGTCGTTATCACTCCCATCACGATTTGGGTAGGAGTGTTGCCAGATACTCTCACCGGCGAGGTCGCTTTCTACTCTGCCAACGACATCCTCGGACTCCTCAAGCAGCACGGCATTACCGATGTCGAGGTTGCGTACCGCGAGTCGGTGGTCAGACCCTCGGCTGGTCCAGGCTATTCGCACCCGTCTCGGACCTCGATCCGCTCAAGGCCGTCGTCGATCCCCTCACTATTGCACTTGGCCTACCCATTGCTGGCTTGAAGACGCTTGAGATGCAGGGCACCATGGGCTTTTACTTTAGAGTGGGGAAGGAGCTCTACGCCGTCACGGCCCGCCACGTCCTTTTCCAAAAGGACCATAGCAACGATGAATACATCTACAAAGGTACGTTCTTTTCCCTGAGAAATCGAGGGCAATTCTGACTGCACCTACAAAGCCGGGCCTAAGAAGAAGGTCGTCATCATGGGAACCAGAACGTTCGCCAACTTCCTCGCTTCCATCCAAGGCCATATCGACATCCTTAATAACACGGTTGGGCTCTTGGAAAGGCGGGTTACGACGTTAACAGCGAGGTCGCAGGGCGGTGGCCCTAACGCTCAGCAGGCGGCGAGCGAGCTGGAGGAGACTCAGCGGGAGCTGGGCAAGACACGAACTGCTATCGACGAGCTGAAGAAGTGCTTCGTGAAGGTGAAGAAGCAGTGGACCAAGGCGAAGGACCGGGTTATTGGACACGTCGTCTGGGCACCTCCCATCAGTGTCGCTACAGCTCCCCACAGCTACACGAAGGACGTTTGCGTCGTCAAGCTCGATAAGAAGAAGTTCTTGCAGAACTTCATGGGGAACGTGCTGGGCTTGGGTGCGTGCTGATCCGTCTCGCTAAAGGCGTCTAATCTAACTGTTCATATTCTAGGCCCGGAGATCGACGCCGCCAAGTTCCTCGGCTTAATGTACCCTCGCATCGGTCCCCCATTCAATTTCGAACATCCATCCGAACGTCTCCTCAAGCTCCGAGCCTTTCTCTCCAAAGAAGAGATACGCAAGCCCACCAACAGAAACCACAAAGGCGATCCCATGCGCTACGTTATCAAACGTGGCCTCACCACGCCCACCACAATCGGTTGTTTATCTGGGTTTGAGTCTCGTGTTCGCCGGTACTTCATGACAGGCAAGCGCGATTCGGTTGAAGCAGCAATCCACCCCTACGACAACGACTCCGGTCCGTTCTCCATGGACGGGGACTCTGGATCTACCATCGTCGACGCCCTCGGCAGATCCGTTGCCCTCCTCACCAGTGGAACAGGCAAGACGGGCCCATCCGACATCGCGTTCGGCACGCCAATGCACTGGCTCTGGGAGGTCATCAAGGCCCAATTCCCGGGTGCCAACCTCTACTTCGACGAGGAGGACGACTAGGTTCGTCTCTTTCTTCCGTCTCATCCTCTCGTATTCATAACTGACAGCTTTGACATCAAGGCCTTGGCGAGACGTCTCGCATCGTTGGTTTCTGCATGACCACTGTACATTCTTCTATTTGAAAATTTATATTTCACATAAGAAAATGATACAGTTTCGTATATTTTATAGCTTCACCCTCATTATTTATTTTTATTTATATTTATATTTTTATTTTCATTGTCATCGGACACTTTTATAAAAATAAAAGTATTAAATTTATCCTTTGTTGCTTTCAGAGTGGACTTTTTATAGAATTTCCTTCAAGGTGGCAGCGTGCAGGGTTAGGAAACGGACTCACGGCCAAGGTAGATATGATCAATGTAGTTAGAGATGCAGTTGCTTGGTCGGCGTTGGTGTCTTGTTTGTGACGCCCTCGTTGAGGAGGAAAGCACCCTCTCTGACGATGTCTGTTTGATAGGCCGGATCCTCATGGCATTGGTGAGTACAAATCCAGATGACAATGACGGTAGCAAGAGTGAGAATATTCGATTTTAACATCCTCGTTCCGGGCAGTGCGACGTAAGAACATCGAAGTGATTGGCGGTGAGGTATCATACTTATCCGCACTGAGGCAAGCCAAAGAACTCAAAAATAATGTAATCGAGATTGATTATTCAACCATACGGTTCGGTGATTGAGATGAGCTCAAATTCCTGCCCTGGTGCAACTGGTTTCTGCCAGTGTGCCTCGAGGAGAGACAGGTTGTGTACGAAGTCCGACTGCTCGAACCGCGGTATTTTGGACCCAGGAATTCGGTGCAAACGTGTCGTCCAGGCTTGGCACAGGTCTTTTTAGGTATAGCTGTACCTCAGGGAACGAGTCCGCTCAAGGCGATTGATAAACGTTGCGAATTGTCCCAATACAGTTGCAATGGAACGATTCTTATCAATTGTCTGCGCAATTGAGCGAGGAACGTGACAATCACCGGTGTAGCATGCAAGAGCGTGAACGAAGGTTTAGCAGCCACTACAGTCGGTTCTTTTCTTCCACACCCCATTGGCCAACTATCTCCATGGCCTTGCGGTCACCCGAGGCGACCTCAGGCATGTCCAGCAAGGCGCCCACCATCTCCCAAGGTTCCTTCCCACCGCCATACCGGAGCACCTCTTGTTTGAAACGCTCTCCCGTTTCTCTGTTCAATGGATCCCTCTCGAACAATGTCTTCCACACCTTTCGAGCAATGGCGCGACAGAAGAGATATGTGTAGTAGGTAGCCCCGTACCCGTACAGGTGCGTGAAATGTGTCTGCCAAGCAGTATTCGGAACGGAGGCAAACAAGCCAAGGGTATCTTGGAGCGTGTGTAGTTCGGTGGTCGTCGAGAAGTCGGATCGCGATGCAAGTTTTGAGTGGTATACTTGGTCTAGAATGGCCATAAGGATTTGGGTATGGGCTTCGAGGGAGGGGAAGGTGTTGGTCTCGCTGAGGTAATTTTGTAGTTCGGGATACGAGGGGATCGGTGCGTCGGGGGAAGAAGGGAAGAGAGAAAGCACGGCGGGAGATGCGAGGAACTTCTCCATCAGAATGGAGGGAAGTTCCACGAAATCAGTTGAACAGCGAGTACCAGAAACGTTATGGTAGTCGGTCCTTCCAAGCATAGCTGAGATTGCTATGGTCAGAACCATGAATATGCGGAAGCTCGGAAATGCTGTACGTACAGTGCATGGCATGACCCATTTCGTGGAAGAGTGTCTTGACCTCGTACCACGTAAGACCAGTCGTCACTTTGGAGTTGGCCGGCGGCACAAATTCGCAAACCAGAGCGGCGATAGGTAGTTGATACATTTTCCTGCCTTCTCGCAACACAGGATCTATTGGTTGCATAATCTCGGCTGCTCCGTTTTGCCTGAGGTCAAGGGCGCCCGAGACCAAGAAGTCGGCGTCTGCGTCGTCGTCATCGATGCGCCGGGAACAGCGCACGGTGTAGTGTGCTGCGCCGCTGTGTTTCCCTTTTCGTATCCAGAGGTCCACATATATCAACCCGATGACAGTACCAGATTCATCTACCACATCGAGCCGCTGAACATCAGGATGCCAGACTTCGCCAGGTGCGACTTCTCTGGGCCGCAATCGCACCCCATATATACTGTTAAACAGTCGAGACAGTGCTTGGAAGACGCTTCCAGAAGGGAAAAGGATGTCGGGCTTTGTAGCCGAGTTCCCTTGCTGAAGTTGGGTAGAGAAGAATTCACGGTCCCAAGGGTGGACGATGGGTGATTCACGGAGGTGAAGATGCCTCTGCTTCGCGTCCGCAATTCGACTGAGTTCTGAGAGTGCCAAAGGACGTTCGTGGGCTTCGAGTGACTTGAGGAAGTACAAGACGTTGTCTTGTTAACGATCAGCACCTCGACTGTTACGAATGACATTGCGCTTACCCGAGTTTTTTGCCATTTTGTCCTCCAACGACCATTCTGCAAAGCTCTCTTTTCCTACGAGACGCGCAAGGCGATCCCGTGCACGGAGCAAACTTTCCAGAGCGCCTATTCTAGTTGGATCGGGTTGCATTTCGGATATGTGGAGACGCTGACGCAAATCTTCATTAGGGGAGTATTTCGCAATCGCTAAGGCTTCCCAGGAGCCTGGGGTGATTCTGATCTTCCCAATGAAATTGCCTTGATGAGCAATTTGTTGCCTGACCGATGTAGGGATTCCATCCAACTCCGAGCTTCGGACATACACGGATGTCCGGTGTCCTGGGGAAGAGAATTTCCTTCCAAGGACATTGACCTCGTCTGACAGTGCGACGTATTCGGCTCGGGACTCGGGAGGAAGATGGATTCCGGACTTTTCAAAATCCCGTATGAAAACCAGAGCGGTTTGCTTCTGTTCGTACGTGAATTTCGGGGCAATATCGGGGTCGGAAAGTACATCGCGAAGGATCTGATGATGTTTTGCTTGTTCAATGCATTCCGGAAGCACCGATAACAATGACGTACCTCATAAAGGGTAAAATCCGTATTGAGGTAATTCATGAACGAACAGAGGGAGTCATAGACGTCGTTTGCTGCCTGGACCCAGGTCCGATCTGGATGTGAATGACGAATGAGCTCGGCGGCATCTATCACGCCGCACAGCATATCGCTCAACCGGTCAAAGTTCTTCACCACTTTCTTCATCTCGGATTTGGACTCCTTGGCTCTATGTATGCGTCCCACCAGTAGTTTGGCGCGATTAACCGTTCGTCCGGCGAGCTCTACGAAAGTTCTCTGAGAAGCCAATTCGGGCTGACCGAAAAGACCTGTTCGATCATGATATAGGATGGATGGTATCCGAGTCAAGGTTGATGACGAGGGTCTATCGAAGAAAGGTGTAATGTCTTCATCTTGGGTGGAAGGCGACGTTACCGGCCGCACCGCATGGGTTGCCCGAGTATGAGTAGAGAGT
>WSTW01000113.1:25167-39976 GCA_019632305.1 Tulasnella sp. 403 | reverse complement strand
GTCGCAGTAATGCCAAGCGATGCTGGGCCACAAGTTCATTTTGGCCTCAGTTGTCGGTACCTACTGCGTAGGGTGTTTGAGAAAGTGAAGCCTGTGTGAGTGGGCGTGATGGCCACGGCTGTGGCGCGGCGGATAGAAGGATCCGGACTCAAAACACACGGACACACTTGTGTGGATAGAAGAGAAGTTCTTCTGGGGATTACATTGGTTGTTTTGTCTCAGAAAAGTAAGAATGGGAGACCCTGTAGGGAATGTCGGAGGCTGTCAAATCGGCTGATTTTGGATTCCCTAAAGCGGGAACGGCAACGACAGACGATTATAGAAGGCCTACTCGAGTATACTTTTGGTCACCATCATCTCCGAGTCGTTTGGATGAAGTTTCGCGACGCGGGAGTTTTAAAATGACCGTTGTTAGAAGAAATTTTCGGTTGGGAAGCGGATTTATGGGGCCGGGCGGAGTTGTGTCAGCAAGGGACGCAAGGCACTCGGATGACCGTTTTGGATAGAATGGATGGAGCTAAGTGGGACGATGGATGCCTCGGAGGAGAACAAGTCTTTTGTCGCCAAGTTTATGGACATGCGCGGCGAAGAGTTGACCGAGGACATGAAGAGTAGGCATCTTTGGCACGAGTTTGCGTGCGAGTCTCGTGACAAAAACGCGACTCACAACGATACGCGTTGACGGCAATAGGGTGCCGTTGCAGTTTCGGGTGAAATATGTGGCGCATAGGGGGGGAAGAATCGAGATAGTGCACTGCTGGTCGCGCGACGGACTCATGACAAAAGACTCGATGACGCACTCGGCCGCTTAGCAATCGGCCCCCGTAGTCCGGCTTCCCTCCCCCCGACTTTGGCCGCTCTGGAGTGACTCTTGGTCGTTGCTGTAGGGGGTGAAAAGGAATCGATAGTGGAATCAAGACCGGTACAAGAGAATCCGAGGAGAAGGGGAGCTCGAAAAGGTGCGGCAAAAGAGCGATCCCACGGCATCCCACGAAGGAGTCGGGGTTTTAAAATTCAGGATAAGAGTTGGAAGATGAACTGGTACGGCGAGGCTGACGAGGGCCCCGATTACAAACCAGGCCTTCATATACCAGTCATTCCTCAATGGCAACTCTCGCCCCCCAGCAGCTCTCAACTAGGGCAAGGTCGTCCTCGACAGCAGGCAACTTCACTACAGCGCGCAGCAGGGCCGTTTCCACCTCTTTACCCTCAGACAAGGCTCAAGATCAATCTTCTCCCTCCCCCTCCCACCCGCCAAACACAATGTTCGGTCTCCTCTTTACCGTTGCAGCTCGTGTCGTTCCAATCCACGATGCTCTCGCTGCGATTTCTCCAAAGCGCACTGACAAGCATGCCGATTTGAACTTGGACTTGGCAATTGGTTCTCTGTCCACCAGCACCTCATGGGACTCGGAAAAGATCGCTTTTGTCGTCTCTGATGCCGACTCGACAACGTCAAGTCGTGGGTCTCTCAGCAGTGGTTATCGCACGCGACCGTCCTCTCCGACCAAGAAGCACAAATCGCACCACAGACGAAATATTTCTCCATTTTCTTCCCTCTTCATTACCCCTCCATCCGCCACCCTTCCTCCACCCGTTTCATCTCCAAGATCTTCCATTTCTCTCTCCCGATTTACTCCCCTTTCCATCGCAATTCCATCACCGGCCACCGCTCTCCCGCTCTTCTCATCCCGTCTCCTCATTCCCCTACTCCTCGTCTGTTCCCTCTTCTTCCTCACCCTGCTTCCCGTCGTCTTCACCGTGTGGACTCTTCCCATCCAGTCCCTAAAACACTTCCCCAGGACCCTGTCTGACATAAGGCAGCTTGCCAAAGAGCTTCAAGTTTATGCTTCCTCGGGCTTTGCTGGTCGTGCTCACATCTTTGCCGTCCTCGCCGTCACCTCAATATGGAAGAACGCGTGGAGTGTCCCAGGATCGGCCCTACTCAACGTTTTGGCTGGTGCTCTCATGAACCCCATCCTCGCCACGTTCCTCCAGACCGCACTTACCACAGTCGGTTCCATCTGCAGCACACTCCTCTCAAAGCCACTCACACCTGTCATATCGCATGTCTTTCCTCGTGCCCTTTCCTTGACCAAATCCGCATTTGAAGGCTCGCCCGTTTCCTCTCCCCAGTTATCCCCACTCGAAGCCGATTTGGACTCGGAGAAGCTTGCTTCCGCACCTCGAACACGCGTCCAAAAGACTCCAATTTGGGTTCGCCTCACCGTCCTCCGGCTCGTTGGTGTCGTACCTTGGAGTGCTTTGAACCTCGCATGCGGCATTTCTGACGTACCACTGTGGGACTGTGCCGTGGGGGGCTTTATCGGCGTCCTCCCCTGGACAGCGGTCACTTGTCAGGTGAGTCGTGCCTATCGCTTATCAAACCACGTTTTGCTGACTCTTCCTCCAGATCGGCGATATCCTCCAGACCGTCGCCTCCACTTCGTCTGCCTCATCCGACGCCCCCGTCGAGACCCTTTCCTCCGTCCTCACCTCGCCCTCAATCATCGCGAAGCTCATCTTCCTCTCCCTCCTCTCCCTCGGTCCGGTTCTCCTTCGAGACCGCCTTAGCGACCTTATCTCGAGAAGACGCCACCCCCAGACGGAATCCTCCACGGAGGAAAGCGAAAAGTTGATTCAATCCCCATGATGGCTACTTGACGCTCACATGACACGACTCTTTCATCTATGATCCCCGCATGCCCAACTTACTCGGATCCATATCTCTTTTGCATTCCTGCATCTTGTCATTCTCCATGTCCTCCGTCCCACGATGATGCCATTCGACGGACTCACGCTTGCCTGCTCTCGGGATACCTTTGCCCCGCTGCTATTATTCCATTCTCGCTATCTTACTTTGCTTTCAATCCTAATACGTCTTTCGTTCTCATCCTTATTGCCTCAGAGCGTCCTGTTGGTCTCAGTTATTGCATTTGTAACGACCGTTTTGGTAAATACGACACCCCCCGCAACGTCACATACGTACGTACTACGAGTTATTCTCTCTTATGCGGTTCATTGGAAGTAGTAGTAGTATCTTTTTCTTAGTGTGCATCGTTTACTGGCGAATACATACCCAGATACGTGACAACGTCGAGTGCCACCTCATTTTCAGACCCAGCGTCTCCGAACAACAAAAACGTGTAAAACTACCTACAGAACAACAGAAAAGCATGCACCAACTAAGTAACTATGTACTATAAGGGTAAGACAACATGTGCAACGAACATGACCAGACATTCAACGCAACGAAGCGAACAAAACGTGCAGTGAAGAGAAATGTAACTATGGGTTGAGTATGGGTTGTAGAGTGATTTCCGAGTCCCATGATGTTTTGACCGAATGATTAGAACCGAATGAAGGGGGGGAGAAGGGACCCAAAGACGGGAAAGCATAAAGCATAGAGGCATAACACGAAACCATATAACGCGGACCATTTTCTATCCACTAGAACACGCTCACCAACCGCCCCGCCCGACGCTCTTGGCCGGCTCGTCGTCCTCATCCGTCACGCTCATCACGCTCACCGCGGGCGTCTTGACGATATCCTTCCCCGACGGCGTGTGTCGCGCCCTGGCATCACCGCCGCCCTGCGCATGCGGACGTCGACGCTCCTCGTACGTCGGAACGCGCTCCCAGCGTGCGCCGCCGCTGCCGTCGGACCGCTGCGAGTCACGCGACGAGGGCCGGGGCATGCCGCCTTGCGGGCGTGGGTAGTACCCCCCAACGGAGGGCGGGACGAACGCGTTGGAACTGCTCATACTGCTCCCCCGCTGGTGGTGATGCCCCCACACGGGCTGCTGCTGCGGTTGCGGCACCACGGGTGGCGGCGAGTAGCTCTGCGCGGGCGTCGTGCTGCTCAACACCGCCTCGCCACCCACCCGCGGCGACGGATTGTATATACTCGACTGCTCCGACGAGATCGGCTCGAAGATCGTCCGTGGCGTTTTAAAGTCTTTAAAATCCGAGTAGGTCGTCTTGGGGGTGGCGATGGCGTTGGCGCTGGTTTTGAACGGGGGCGGGTAGAAGTCTTCGGGGGCGTTCATCCAGGGGTCGGCGGAGTGGTTCGGGAGACGTGAGGGCTGGAGGGGTGTAGGTGTCATGTAGGGCGGCTGGATCGGTGCGCTCGTCGTTGTCGAGTAGCCAGACATCGGAGGCGCCGCTTCGTATGTGCCTCTCAACGGCCGTGCTCGTTCGACAGGTACGACACGCTCCACCGCCGGCGGCCGTTCAGATGGGATCACGGGCGCTGCAGACGGTGGATGAGCCTGAAACGTCTTTTTCAAGATCCCCTTTTGCGTGGGCTCTTGCTTCGTCCTCGACGAACGCGGTCGCGTCTGCTTCGCCACCGGCGGCTCGCGCTCGGGTTCAGGCTCGGGTATCTGAACTGGTACAACGATCGGTTGAGGTTCCGGTTGGACTTCGGGTTCAGGAATAGGTATGACGTGCGGTTGGTCTCCTGTGAGACCCATACTTCTCGGAAGTCCTCCCCCGCCTTCCTTCCTCGGACGAGGTCGACGTTTGTTCTTGGCATTTGCAGTAGACGCCGCTTTGGAGAGCGTAGGTACAAACGGTGTGCCCCTTGACCCTCCCGTGGTCTGTGGCACAAACGGTGCGCCTGTCGATCCCCCGGTAGCCTGCGGCACAAACGGCGCACTCGTCGACCCGCCAGTGGGCTGAGGAACAAATGGACCATTCACCGATCCACCCGTAGCTTGGGGGATAAATGGACGATTCACTGACCCACCGGTCGCCTGCGGGATAAACGGCCTCGATCCTGTACCCTGCGGTATCATGGGCTCCGCAACAGGTGCCGACGGGATAACCGGTACAACAAGTTCAGAATCGGCCGTGGATAGTACAACACTTGGCGGAGGATCCGGGAAACGCGGTATAATGGGCGGCTGTGACATCCTCGTAGGCTGCACTTGAGGCGTCGTAGGTGGTATCATCGTTTCCGGCGGTACAAACGGCGGTTGGTTCGGCGAATCAACCTGCAAGGGCGGGACCCACGATCCTCCAGTCTGATGGATAGGATACAGAGGAGACATACTACGCAACGGAGACCGACTTCCCAGAGGTGACTGCGAAGCCGACAACATCTGCGACGACGGCGGTCTAGGCGTACCCATCGGCAACGGATTCGCATCGCTCCGTAATCGCGGCGTACGCGACGTCAGCGAGTACGTTGCTCCTGGATTCGGTCGTCCGAGCGGAGTTTTACCAGGTCTCCCGAGGGAGCCGTAGTTCACGTACGCGGGGTTTGGCATGTCCTTTGGCACGAACGCTTTGGGTTTTCCGTTAGGGAACTTGCTGATGTTCTCCCCCTGGACTGAAGGGGGGCCTGAGACGGATCCGGGCACGGTTGACCCCGGTCGGACTGGCGCTGGAGATGGCATTCGTGGGATGACGGGTGAGGGTGCTCGGGGTGAAACGGGTGAAGGTGAGGGTGACAGTGACATAGACGCAGGTTCGTATGGCGTTTCAATAACTGTTCCAGGCGGAATCATAGTAGTAACGTTCGCGTCTGAAGGTGGCTCCAATACAACTCCACCAGTTGTAATAGGTACAACAATTGATCCGCCAGTATGCATGGCTTGAACAGGCATAACAACAGGAGGCGCCGGCATAGGGTTATTCCTTACAGGTGGCGGGGGTATGAATGGCGGATTAGGTCGCATCGGGGTATTCGTTCTAGGTACAAAAGGGGGTGGGTGGACTTCCGCGATTCCAGAGTCGTCCGAGTCTGAATCCACGATCGGTGGCGGCGGTTGTCGTTGAGGAGATAGGTAGTGATTAGGATTCTGTGGGGGGCGATTGACTACTGGTTCCGGCCGAACGTCTGGGTAAGGCGACGGAGGAAGCTGCTCGTATTGCTCTGATTTGTCTGACTTGAAGGAAGCAGTTATTACTATATCAGAATGCAGATGGTCCTCGGACACTACAGACGAGATATTCAAGACGCACCGGAGGATCGATCCTGATTTCCGGGGTAGGCGCAGGCTCTGGCATGGTCTCTTTTCCTTTCTTTCCTTTTCCCTTCCTCTCCCTCCGATTTTCAGTACGACTGCTTGACCGCGAATCCGGTATCACACGGGGTTCGGGCATCGCACGGGCCTGTTGGACCTGGTGCACCTGGTGGACGGGCACGACAAACGGCGTTGGCGGATCCTCTCGAATGTTGGGGATGAAGTCGGGAGGTGGTGCAGCCTCATACGAAATACCCGTCGGGATCTGTGGTGTAATCCGCCCGGTATTGCCTTGCGACTGCGATTGTCTCAGCTGCATAAGTCGTGGTTGACCAGGATTGGGTTCGGGCATTCTCATACGGTTATCTTGCATGGCCTGCAACAAAACATGAGTACGAGTTTCGGCAAGCACCGAAGCTACTCACGCTGATAGGTAGAACATTGGGGATCGACATGTCGTCGTTAAGGTCGATAACCCCAGACCCATTACCGCTTTTCATGCTGAGATCAGCCGGAGCGGGGACGTACGACAAGTTCGTCATGGGCGTCCGCACGGATGACGTATCATAAGGTCCCCGACGAACAGGGCTCATGCTATGCTTCCGCACGATAGGACTAGTGCCGTCGTTTTCACTCCCCTCAGGAATGACAGAGAGTGTTGAAGACATGGGGATGCGCCACGACTGACCTGCTGGGGGCAGAGTAGGTTCTGGTTCCTCCATCTCCTCCTCCTCCACTGACTGGAGGATGGCAAGGTCGCTGAGCGGCGTTGAACCGGGAGACATGTTCTGGCCTTGACTGCCACCGGTGTAGTCGCGAGCCATAGGTGCACCGTTGATACGTGGAGACTTGATCGGAGCCGGTGCAACCTCGGGGATGGGAAAGGTAACAGGAGCGGGCATAGAGTGGGCACTGAGGCGACTGAGATCGGGTTTGAAAGCTTTAGGTTCGGGTTTCGGGGAAGGTTGTGGTGACGGTGCAAACTCAAGTGGATTTGGTTCGGGCGTCTTGTGCCACTCGTGGGGAGGAGGTAAATTGAACTTGCCATCCGCGGTGGTTTCCGGGACAACAATATCCGGCATGGGGTTTCGGACAATGTGGGGTCGGGGTGAAGGGGCGTTGTAGACAGGGATAGGAACGATGGGAGGTAGGGCGGATTCTTCCTCTGGAGGGAAAATAGGACGAGGATCGGGCGCCCTTCGAGGAGGGTCTGCTAGCACGGTCGGCGGTGGGGCAGATGTCGGTGGTTGCAGTCCTGAGGAACGTGGACCAGAACTCCGTCGAGACTCTCTGTCGAACTCCCGACCGCTCACAGCAGTATCCGGCGGTTGACGGAACTGCTCCGTTACAGGAGGGGCCATCGTATCCCCAGAGGAGTCCCGGGTATGCCCTGGAGTATTCCCTACGTCCTCCTTGGACAAAAGTCTCGATGCAAGCGACCTGTAGCCATGATTGAAACCTTCATCGTAACCTTGGGTATAGCCAACGTCTTCGCCTTCTTTCCTCCCAACATTCCGACCCTCATTCCGCCCTTCAGCCCGACCTTCAGCTCTACCAACCGCATGCGCCTCTTTGATCTTCAACTCCTTGTTCTCTGTACGTATTCGCGCGGCTTCCGCATCGAGCAGGTCGTAATCCCGTTCTAATCTCCTCAACGCTTCGTCCCGTACGTGAATATCGCGGGTGACAGCCTCGAGAGACAGCTTGATCAGCTTGGCCTCTTCTCGGGCTTTGATAGCGTCAACGTGGACGCGCTGCTTTTCGGCGACGAGCGCATTAACCTTGGTCTGCGCGTCTCGTAACTTAACCTCAGCCTCCGCGGATCGGAGCATCTCCGACTGCAGCCGTTCCTCTCGTTCCCGTACGGCGGATTTGAGAAAGGAGCTGCTATCGTCGTTCTCGACGAGAATGCGCTTGAGGAGCGCCATGTCGAGGTTACCGTCCTCGTCCTTGTGGCGAGCGAGCTTTCGAAGAATCGCTTTCATGAGGGTGGGATTTTGCAGGAGGACACTTCGGGCCGATTCACTCGGTGCAGCATCGAGGATCGCTTGTACAGTGTCTTCGCTGCGACCGTCGGGTATTGTCAGGGGAGATCGGAATAGCCTCAATACCACCACTCACGTCCATGCTTTCGTTCGAGAGCGCTTCCGGTCGGAGCTTAGAGTCCTCTTGGATGAACTTTTCGAGGACCCCCTTTCAGGACTGCGAGTCGATCGTCGTTCGTTACTTGACGACTTGGAGCTCGTGCGAGTATCGGATTTGTCCCTCGACATGTAGGTGTCGGATGAGAAGCAATGGGGACTGGAATTTTGGGGAGGAAAATGATTTGGTTAGTCGAAATTAACACGATGCGGTGAGAAACCCATCCATGCCTGAGCGAATTGTGAAGGACGAGTTCAACACGCCTTCCGCACGTGGCCTGTGGGAGTGACTACAACTCTGTGACTACCCCGAGGATTGGCAAAGAAGAGAATCGGATGAGGATGTGTATGGAGTAGTAGCCTTACGATCCCCCGGTCAATATAAGAGCATGACGGGGGAAGGGGGTTGTTTGGGTTTCGACTGGTGGGAAGTAGCGAACCGTGTGACAATCGTTGTTTCAACTCTGTCAACGTCCCATTGTTGTCCCATCAGACGCCGATTGAATCAAAACATAACAAACTCTACCTATTGTTCCAAAGCCTATTGAAGTAATTCGCGCTTGGTTAATGATGGGCGGGTGGCGAGACGAGGTTGATTCACTCAACAAATAACCCGCCCTCACTACACCCTCTCCAACAACTTGTTTGCTGCCGTCGGCCTACCATCGGTTGGATGAGCTAGGTCTGCTTCACGCCTCTGTCGCATTTGGTGTAGCTTCTCCACAAGGTCCTTTTCGGAATACACGGATCGTCGATCTCCTCGAGGAATAAGCCCCGTGGCGGTTCCTGGCAGCTTTTTCTCCCTTTTTCGGCTTTCATCTGCATCGGTGCCATCATATAAGGTGTCCCACAGTGCGTATAGTGAGAGCATGTGCTGGCATATTCGGGATATGGTTTCCAACGAGACGTTGAGTCCGGCAAGGAAGTCGAGTAGACGTTCCCGTTCCGAGACATGTTGAGTGTTGGAAGTCCCGTTGGCTGTTGATGACCTTGTTCGACGACTTACACTAGCAGCGGGGTCCTCGTATGTTACAGCCAGCTTAGCTCGGGTGTTACCATGGAGCAAAACTGAAAGGTACAGCGAGGCGACTGCGATGAGGTATGGGGGGTAAAGGAGACAAAGATCGCCCCGGTACGAGTCGTTTATAACGAACCTATACAGGAGATACTTCAGCGTGGGCTCCAGAGAGATTGAGGGTGCACGACATACCAGGCCATTTGCACGCAGCCATCATCAAAGTTCATCATCCCTTCCCCGGTCCCCCAATAGCGTTCCTCGTCAGGTTCCGCGCCTACTTCACCAGCCTCGGCGAGATCAATCACACCAAGCCGACCGCAGAGAGTGGCAAGACTTCGATACGGGTGGAAGACAATGAGGTGGAACTCGAGGTCTTCCAAGAGGTAGAATTCCATTTCTGCCAACTTGGAATTGTCGGTTGGGAAGTTTTTCACGCCGTAGCCTAGATAGAGCGTCAAAGCCGTTAGCTAGCTATCATAACAAGACACTCCAAAAATACGCACTCGAGAAGATGGACCTGGCGTCCTGTACGACCGTCTTCAAATAAATAGGCGTCTCTTCCGCTTTGGCAGCCACATAACAGCATGCAGCAGCGACAAAGAAGGGGTCTGTTTCGCAGTAGGAGCTCTTGATGTAGAACCGCCGGAAGTAAACTGTCGCCGTAGCGATAACTTGCTGACGGAGGTTTAGCCGCTTTCCGAGTTTAGCAATCACTGTAAACGGTGACTTTAGAATATTTCACCGACAAGGATTGCGAATATATACCATTCGCAAAGAAGATTCCCAGTAGTGCAAGCTCTTTCGCATCTGCGTATTGAAGGTCCACAGCGCGAGCCTGCCGTAACGTCGATTCATCCAAAAGCCATCGATTACTGGTTTCCAGAGTCAGATACAGCCTAATCATGTGGAATTCAACCCACCAATGTGACGACTCCCAGAAGTTGGTGGCCATGGGTGGTGGTAGATCGTGGCACGTAATCGAAACAGGGTGCACTCCTTAGCTAACATAGCGGGGATTGAACCGTGTTTTTCAGTCTAAACCCTAGTAGTCACCTCACCACCCCTCAATTCCGTTCAATCGCGACGCCGATGTCATCCCACATCTTTGGAAACGAAGTTAGTTGAGCGAGTCACCGATTGGTGTGCATCTATGCGCGCGTTGGCTCAACATTCTTCGCGCAGGCTACGGAGGAGCGGAATGAGTCCGCCCGCCTCTCCTCCTTCGTCGGTGCTCTCGCCCTCGGAGACTTGGTGAAATCGACACTGGGCCCAAAGGGAATGAACAAAATTCTTCAATCCGGCTCAACAGGAGAAGTTAACGTTACTAACGACGGTGCTACGATATTGAAATCTATACAACTCGATAACGCAGCGGCAAAGATCTTAGTCAACATCTCCAAAGTCCAGGATGATGAAGTAGGCGACGGAACCACGTCCGTATGCGTGCTGGCAGCCGAACTGCTACGAGAGGCAGAGAAGCTAGTCATGGCGAGGATCCATCCACAAACCATAGTGGAGGGCTACCGAATTGCTTCGGCCGCAGCCTTGGAGGCTCTGGAAAAGTCCGCCATAGACAACAGGCGAGTATCCGCAGTGTCGAGCATAGCTATAGTAATACTTACCTGTGCTCCTTACAGTAAGGATGCTGAACGGTTTCGTGGAGATTTATTCAATATCGCCCGGACAACCCTATCGTCGAAGGTTCTCTCCCAAGATAAAAACTACTTCGCCAATCTTGCTGTAGACGCAGTACTGCGGCTGCAGGGCTCTACCGATTTGGACCATATCCAGATCATCAAGAAAGTGGGAGGGAAGCTGACAGACTCGTACTTGGATGAGGGTATGTGTTGCGTCTTCCAGAAGATGTCCCTAATTCATTATCCATCGTGTAGGCTTCATCCTGGACAAAACGATAGCCGTGAACTGCCCAAAAAGACTAGAAAAGGCCAAAATTCTGATCGCTAACACTTGTATGTATCATCACTCGTCGTCGAGTCTCGGATACTCATTTGCCCGAAGCTATGGACACGGACAAAATAAAGATATTTGGTGCTCGAGTCAAAGTTGACTCGACAGGGAAATTGGCTGAATTAGAACGGGCAGAACGCGTAAGGTCATGCCAACTACTTGAGGCTTCAGAGTCTGATGTAGTTGCACAGGAAAAAATGAAGGCCAAAGTGGCTGCCATTGCCGCGCATGGCATCAACTGCTTTGTGAACCGACAGCTCATTTATAATTATCCCGAAGCTCTACTTGCGGAACACGGGATAATGTCCATTGAACATGCTGACTTCGAGGGCGTCGAACGGCTATCCCTGGTTACCGGTGGAGAAATCGCCAGTACTTTTGATCGTCCGGACCTCGTAAAGTTAGGTCGATGCGATCTCATTGAAGAAATTATGATAGGCGAGGATAGGGTATGTCACCGACATTCACTACGCCCGATCCGCAATAACACACCGACTCGATCTAGTTAATTAAGTTCTCGGGAGTCGCTGCTGGCCAGGCATGTACCGTCGTTATTAGAGGATCGACAACCCAAATGGTGGATGAAGCAGAGCGGTCGTTACATGACGCCCTTTCAGTACTTTCCCAGACCGTCAAAGAGACACGCACCGTTCTCGGTGGTGGTTGCTCCGAAATGCTGATGAGCTGCGCAGTAGAGGAGGCGGGTCGGAAAGTCGTTGGGAAGAAAGCCATCGCTGTGGAGGCGTTTGCGCGTGCATTGCGACAGGTGTGTGTCGGACAGCTTCTTTTTGATAACTCACTCAGGCAACTCGTCTAGATCCCAACCATCCTGGCTGATAATGCAGGGTACGATTCGTCCGATCTGGTTTCGCGATTACGGACCGCGCATTATGAGGGGCAGAAGGAGTCAGGTCTGAGTACGTGCTCCCACTGAATCGAACTCTTACGTTTGGATAGCTCATATTTGTATCCAGACATGTTTGAAGGCAAGGTAGACTCCATGCGCAAGCTTGGAGTAACAGAAAGCTTTAAGTTGAAGCGCCAAGTGGTCATCAGTGCCAGCGAGGCGGCAGAGATGATAATACGGTAGGCCTGACGCCCCTGCGATTGATATTGAGAACTGAACCCTGGCGATAGGGTGGACACCATCCTGCGATCTACACCACGAAGGCGTGAAGCAGTGTAGTTGTTTCTAGACCGAACTTGCTATACATGGCGTTTACTATGACATTGGTTAGCCACCGGCGGCGGAAAGCGTGCAACCCAGGGTATTATATAATTCGATACCATACGATCTCTCCTTTGATGTGAGGTGGTGTTGGTGCTGACACAGATTGTGTCCATCAAGCCGAAAGTGTTTCATCGTCCGTTCAAAACGAGCTCGCTAACTCTTCGCTTCCCCCCATTGTTCAACACCAGCACTATAACCCATTCACTTTCACTAATCCACCCTTTTCACATTCACATCCTTTACTTTACTTGCCCACAGCACTTTTTCCTTTAGAATAACCTAAACCAAAGAATAATGCGTCCTACTGCATTCTTTGTCGCCATTCTCGCCGCCTCGGCCTCGGTTACGGCCGCCCCCTTGCCTAGCGCACCTCGAGCTATCGTCGCCCATGAATCCGTCATCAAGCCCAACACCATCGTGCACAAGGCAGGCGTTTTACCGTAGGTTCTTGCGCATCGTCTCCTAACCGGACACTGACGACCGTCGACTTACAGTGTAGTCAAACGTGACTGTGCTATGCATGCCGATGGCCCTCCAACTCCGGTCCAGGAAGACCTATATACTGGAAACGACCAGCAGGTGATGCTCAAGGGCCCGGTTTTCGATCCTGAACCAAACCCACACCGTGTGGTGTTCGTCTTGTAAGCCTTCAAGACCCAATCTTCACGCCCAGAGGTGTGTTGACACCTCGTTGCAATAGCCACGGAATGCCACCTCTGCGGGCCCTCAAGCCCATCAGTGATTTCTTGCACGTCAAGCTCGCAATACCTTCGTTCAAGATTGCGTTCCCTTTCCCTGAGTTCTCCTCCCCGTTCCACTTTGGAGGGTGAGTGCGACCCTCCGCAGTTCGGTAGCCTTGCATCGAGGATGACTGACATCTGCTACTAGGCCTCTCAATGCGATCCGTGCTGGTATCCGGACCGTTATCAAGGCATTGTAACTACGCTTTATAACGTCTCTTCTGTATGTAGTTCTGTCCGATATAGACACGATCTTTCGCATCTAGTGCGGTAGCTGCCAAGGCGAACTGTCCGTGTGCGTGGCGAGCTGGTTATAAACTGTTACGACGCGGGTGCCAAAGCGAGCCAATCCGTCCGACTGTTACGTGTTCCCGGCACAAGCCTGCAAATTAGTTTTGGCATGTGTTTCTGCCCCTGGTGTCAGATCGCTTGTAGCGGCTGAGGGCCAGTGTCATCGTTTTCCTTTCCTTCCCACCCACTTCCACCCAACCTACCATACTGTCATCCAACACTATAATCTAAATACTTTCCTTTCATCTGGCACACCGCCAGCTTATTTTACAACACATGCGGAGCATCAACATTGCTTTATTTTTAATTCTGCAATTCTACGTGTCGGCGAACCATGCACAGCCAATAGCTGTTTCTTCAGTATCACGGCGAGTGGGTACGAGTACGAAAACGTCATCTGGTATACAAATGTCGCACAGGGGTTCCAAATTCCCAAGTCGGTTTCCCGGCTCTGAGCGGCGGTGCGTTGTTTCTGGATGTTGCGTAAACCTGGCGTGTGTTGACATGAAATAGGCGTGGAGAAATGGGTCCAATCCAGCTCACTGCAAACGAGATTGAGAGATTGAAGTCTTTGACGACTCAAGAAAGGCAGGAGTTGATCGATTGGCTCGTCGACCAAGAAGAAGATTTGCCCAGGTATGTGGTTCAGCAACGCGGGGGGGTTTTGCGCACTCAACGATAATGACCTTGCGTAGCAGCACAAGTTTCACATCTACATTTTCCAAACGAGGGGAGACGCCGAGCCCCAGTGCGTTAAGAAAGCTCGGATCCTCCACGATCGCAAAGCTCCAGGAGTTTGTCTCATCCGTCTTCAGGGTGGAGGTTCCAGCGGAGCAGAAGATCGTCCAACAGGTCGTCCGAGAAACGGGGGACACTCTGGCCGGCGGGACGGCAGCGGCAGGGGCGGCGGGAGAAGCTGCCGGACAAGAGGAATTACCATCAATATTGCAATGGGCGGCAGATACACTCGGCGGAGATGTGGCTGAGGGGCTCTGGAAGGGTGTCCAGAGACGCGCTCAGGTTCCAGTTCCTACAGAACAAGCCGACTTATTCCAATATGGGAAGAAGCTCATGGGTTCCGCTGGTAGGGCTACTATGTCAGGAGCTCCAGCGACCGCGAATGCGGTATCGAGCGACCAGAGGACCTCTGTTGACAACAAGAAGTCGCCGGCCATGGCGGGGGCACTAGGGTACGTTCAGACGGCCGTCATACAAGAGCATGCCATGATGCCCCATGATTTCAGGAGTCAATCATCTCGCGAATTTTTATCTGCGGAAGATTTCGAAGGCATAGGAATCCAAGGCAAGAAGTTGTCGGATACGATCAGTGATATCTCACGGAGTCCGCTCGACGAGGCGGACATTGAAGACCTTCGTAGCAAGTTATTAAATCTTCCCACCTGGGAAGCGAGAAGGGAGCGTCGATTACTTTCTCAAGAAATAACGGT
>WSTW01000112.1:0-42749 GCA_019632305.1 Tulasnella sp. 403 | reverse complement strand
GCCGGGCTGTGAGAGACTGGGCAGGTCATAGGTGTGTACTGTGGGCGGCGAGGTAGAGAATCGAACACGGGGACCTGAGGCGTGAGAGCGTAGATGCTGCGTTGTGTTAGACTGCGAGGACGAGGGATCAAGTCGCGGAGGAGCCGTGGGAGAGTCGACTAGGGCGTCTAGGAGGGCGCTGGGCGCTTTGGGGGATGCAGTAGATGGGCGCAAAGGGTCGAGAGAGTGGTAGAATGTGTCTGTGAGTGTGGCGTCGGCCTTGGCTTTGCCTTTGCCTTTATCCTTTGAGCGTAGTCGTGACAGTTGTACCCCATAGCAATCTCGTCATCCCTTCCCCTCTTGTCCCTCTGTCTTCCTCTTGTCCTGTTGTCTCCTTGCCTCTACTCTGTCCTCGCTATCTCTCTTGTCACTGTCATCATCCTCCTCTGACCCCACTTGGACTCCATCCGATCCTTGTGTCGTCGTCGTCCTCTTTCACCACTCCTGTCGCCTCACACCTCCCTGTACCTCCGCTAGAGGGTACCTCAGCTTTGTCCTCTCATATACACCTCTGTGACCTTGAACTCTTGCACTCGCAACTTGGACCCAAGCTCCACCTTGTACTGTTGCTCCGTCATCGCTCCCCCTTCTAAGTCCGTACCAAGTTTACACGCCGACCCAACCAAGTCTACAACCCAACTCTACATTCCCACGCCTTAACTACACCACGAAGACTCAAGATCCTCAGTCTCCTCACTTCGCTATCCAACTCGTACTCCCTCTCATTGCTATCGACATCTACTCTAGGCCCCTTTGGGCATCTTACCTCCCTTCGCCAACGTCTCTCTCACCGTCGCACCAAGTACCCCCTCGAGCATCTACTATCCCACGCCACAGTCCTAGCGCCCGTGTCCGAGGCTTCGAGCCCGTTCGTGACAGGCACCAAGCTTTGCTTCACGTATGTATCACCCTCACAACACGTTATCATGTCCTATCTAACCCAGACTACAGATTATTGAAAATGGAGCAACAAATTTAGGTGGTTTGCAACACCCAAATATTCTTCCCTTTTTGGGTCTCTCAATCGATCCATGGGGTGACCCAGAGGTTTTGCTAGCCTTGCCACTTGTTGTCGGTGGTAACTTAAGTGATTACTTGAAACGTTCGTCCCTTAGCTATGGAAGAAAAACGGAGCTGGTGAGTGCTATCCATCCCACCAGGATTAGTTCTGACCCACATGCAGGCCGAGGGCATAGCAGAGGGACTGCTATACCTCCATACTCGTGACCCACCGGTGTACCACGGAAATCTACATTCGGTGAGTCATCCTCAGTTAGCTAGATACCGAAGAAGCACTGATTGCCTCGCAGCGGAATGTGTTGGTGACTGACAAAGGGGTTGCCACCTTAAGCGACTATGGCATCGCTGGAATGATGGACAAGGCCAATATCAAGGTCGAGTCTCCTGGCGACGTGGAAGCATCTTCCCGGTACTGGAGCCCAGACGTCAAAGCTGGGGCGGAACGGAGTGATAAAGATGACGTATGGTCCTGGGGTTGCGTCCTGCTGGAGGTGAGCACAGTGGCCCTGATGGGGTCAAGGATGGGGTGCAACTTATTGCTTGATCAACGACAACAGATTGTCACTGGTCGTGTTCCGTACGACAATGTCGAAGACGCCCCTGCTCTCGTGGATGATCTGAGTTGCCCACCACGCATTCAAAACCTGCTAGGCCTGTGTTGGAAGAGGGATCGAGAGCTATGACCGGACATCAGTGAAATTACGGCCATTTTAGGCGGCAAGTTATTCCGGTTTGAGACCGTTTCCTGCACCCAACCACCCGAGTAAGCCACCATTCAGTCCTGTGCATGATTTTGAATTGACATACTTGTGTTTGCGCATGACATAGTAAGAGGAGATGCTTCTCAGTAACTAGCGATGGGACCAACCTAGCGATCGGGTACCCGAACCGGGTCAAAATACATGATATTAATGAAAGGAAGCGGCTGCCGTATGGTTTTCAATATTGCCGCAATCTGAACCTGAACTAATGGCCATTTCAGAGACCTGCCCGTGTCTGCTAGTTATGGAGTGCCAATGTGCTTACAATACAGCCGTTCCGGAAAATATCTTGTGGCAGGTACCTCTACAAGCCACGTTGTGGTGCGTTCTCGATATCCGTTATTGGCTGTTCGCTAATCTTAAAACCGCAGGTGTGGGATGTCGAGACGGGGCGAATTTCGTGGACTGTCTCTGACCGTCAAACCCAGTCTACATTCGATACTTCTCAAGCACGCATGGACAATATAGACATATCGTGGGACAATACCCTCGTAGCGTCTGTGGTGGTTTCCGGTGACATTCACCTAGATTACCTGGGGGACATCAAGGTCGGATGTCGATTGGTTCCGAGAAAGCCAGCAGAACTCGTTACCTTGTCCCCAAAGTCGGATGTTGTAGCTGTAAGCTTGGTCAATGGTGGAGTACAAGTCTTCAGCCTACATACAGGCGAAAGTCTTGCGATATTTGGGGGAGATAAGGCTGTGAAATTTCTATCTTTTTCATCCGGTGGCCGCTGGTTGTTGGGGGGTGGGCCCACAGGGCTTCAAAGGTGGAACACCGGAGAATTAACCAACAGGACCCAGGAAGCCATCTACGAGCCACTGGCAGTGAGTTTGACTATTCTCGCCTCTGATGTTCGACACTGAGATTTGGTCACAGATCTACGCCGCATCGATATCTTTAGATGATGACGACATGCTCGTCTTCCACAGTTATTATGGTGGACTCCACGTCCGTATGAAATGTTTCAACGACTCTGCGGTAAATCACGAAGTCGGGTCAGTGCCACATAGTAAGTCGACCAGTTTCTAGTTTAACTGGAGTTCTTGTAGCGGACAATACATTAACTCGCCTCTCAGATTCCTTAGTCACAATTTTTGGCTCGGTCATTGTTAGTCTTGAATCACCATTTTCGACCTCGAAGTGCCGATTACGAGTCTGTGAGTTTCGAACGAACCCGACCCACAGGAACGAGAGCTTCAAACTTTGCACCCTATTTTTTTTGCAGATAAAGTTGGGTTGTACGACTCTCCTGGGACATATCGAATCGATCGTTATATACCTCCCGAGCCGAATGATGGTGCTTCGGATCAACAGTCGGACTCAGAGTCTTCAACGAATCGAGCCCATGTTGGTTATATCGAGTAGACGCCCGCATATATTATATTTGAAACCATGTCCTGTAGATTTCGGGTGATTGATTCACTGCGTCTCGTCCATATTTCCAAGCACGGAGAGACTCTGGCTGGGCCTGCACCCCCATAGTTGCAATGGGTTCCTATCCGAACGTCGTCCCACCGTTCACCGGATGTCCTGCTCCCATGTCACTCGATAATCTCTAACCTACTCATCACGAAACAACATCCATGAAAGAGAGCAATAATCTGGCCATTGATCAGAAGAAAAGCAGTAAAGAACCGTAAGTACCTGTAACTAAAAAAAAGCAAATGAAACAGTATACAGAGCAACGCGAATCTAGGCCTTTGGATACCACATACACCCCATAATCATCCACGGCACTCTCGTCATTTACTTTGACGAAGCAATTCGACTTCCGACGCACCGGATGAGCACTAGAGCCCAAGACGACATGCCTCGCTGGTTGGCTCGTTCGCTGCTCGGTCCCTGAGGGTACTATCACCGGCATCGGGTGTCGACTGGTACCGCCGCCATTGTAGGGAGAGCCGATCACATCGGTATCGGCGCAGTATACCCAACTGGCAGCAAATCCAATGCCAAATTCCTGAGCAGGTATGATGTCGGATTCATATTTTCCATACTAGAGGGCACAGCCGTCAGGTCTGTTGGCATCAAGTCCGTCGACCTTTTGAGGACCCTTCATATGACCGTATTGGGCGGCGAGTGGGAAACACGCCAACAGCATCACCGCCGTTCAAGGACCTAGCAACCGCAGTTTACTCCAGAAACGAGCCGTATAATCCATGACCAGAAGAGGTGGTTGAAGAGGCGAGTGTCGAAATATAGTTGCGAAATACTGTACGTAGGAAAGGCCTTATAAACGTGCGGGTGCATAAAAGAAAGGCCCAGATCTTAGAAATAATGCTGGGGCAGGACTGTTGCGGATCGGAAACTTCACAAGGGCGTATACGGCAAACACAGTTGATCTTGTTGGATGCATAGTCTATGACTTGCGTCTCTGATCTGAGACCTAACTGACCTTCGGTGATTTTTGACACATTGCCTTCGTCTTTGGGGCTTTGTCGGAAACCGTGAAGAGGCTGTGGGCGAGGAAAATGCCAGCGTGAATCTCGCGCTGACATGATACCGTCGAACGTAACTGTGTGAATAACTTATGTATTTTTTCTTTTTCTTTTTCCCAACGTTCCTCACCGTTCCGGTTCGCGTCGTTGGCTATTCCTACCAACTACGCTGGAAGTTCCCCTCGAAATACCACGTACGTCCTGTGGCTTGCGATTTCGACTCCATCATCTCGCTACGATGCCTGCATACCACTTTATCACCGCTGGATTCGTCCATATCCCGGTTGTAGTTGACGTTGCTTACGCCCCGGAATACGTATGGCCGAATTCAGTTTTCGTGGAAGGACGCTACACCTTCTGAAAATGAGCTCTCGTCGCTGAAGGACGAATCGGGACTTTTCTTAGAAGTTGCCACATACTTCCCTCACCCACACAGCCACTCTCGGTTTTGACACGATGCACGCCTTCCGCACCCATACGGCAAAGCGATATGAATCATTTCAATAGCCGCAGATGGTCGAAAGCACTGTAGTTTTTCGCCAAGTTCTCGCTCATGTGAACTCTCGACTGCCCCAAACCACTCGGATTCCGTCTTGCTCCTCTCGATGTACCAATGCCCCGCATCACCTCACCCAGAGTATTGATTCAACATATCGCGGAACGGCTCCTTCTGTTTACAGCCATTCTAGTGAATTGCGCCTACTTTCTTTACCTCGTCTTCTCCGTCGATACCCGCAGAAATGTGGTGAGCAAGTTTCTAAATGGCTGAAGGTGATAATGGCTGACGTATCCCCCGAGGCCGAAAATAACGAGCCTATCGGGTGTGGAAAATATGACCGGAATGACGAGGCCGAGAATCAAGAAATCGCGAAGCAGCAGGTTTGTGTCATTCTTGCTCAATTCTCGTCTCGCTCCTATTGACGCATCTCTTCCAGGCATTAGCTGGGGCTGATTGGGTCCTAACGAGACTACACCCTCGTCTTCCACCACCTCCAACGTTATATGCGAACCTACCTTACCCCCTGTTTTCGAAGGTTCCCGTAAGCCAGATAGGCCCAGCACCCCGAGACGATGCTATTGCTACGGAGGTCCTTCGTGGAAGTTCCGGGTCATATCTACGCAACACCCTTGTCGTGAACGGACGCATTGAGCGTAATACTCATGGTTCACTCACCGACTCTGTCAGTTTCAACAAGGCCGAGCAGGTACGCTACCTTTCAAGAGCATTAGTAGGGGATTCTGATTGGTAATCTTCGGCCATAGCAACCGCCCCCATCCACAAAACCCACACAGTCCTCGTCCCTCCCACGTCCTTCACACGTCTATGACCACCCCGATGGTGTACGTATCATGGGATCGTTGCATATCGGTATTACGCTGACCTTGTACACAGACCCGAAGAGAGGTTTACGAAATAACTCTTGAGAAGGCAGCCTTGATGGCTATCCCGTGTTGGACCAACGACGAAGAGTTTGCGGATGACGATGCTTGCATTTTCGGGCGACCCAAGGTACATTACGACTTTGGCCTGGCAGTATTTCGCGCTTACCGTTGACGCCTAACGACCTTCAAGTGGGCAGACCATAGCATTGAACTGCTCGGCGACGCGGTCGTGACGCACGCGACCAACCTAATTGCCGGCGCGAAGGACATAAGAAGGTTGAACCATGCCGTCCATCTCTTAAACCATGTTGTCGCGTTCAACCCCGTAAGCGACACTTTGTTTGCCAAAACTCTTAGCACAATCGCGTTCGCTTTCCATCAGAACTTCCACTCTACGGGGGACGTTAGCAAGCTTGACGATGCCATCGAACGCTTTGACATTGCGCTTTCCCTCGAACCTGAAGGTGCCTTTGGTCGATGGGCTGTCCTGGAGAAGTATGGAAGAGCACTCGTCTCAAAGTACGAAATGACAAGCAACAAAGATCACTTGGACCGAGCAGTGGAATATCTGCGAGAGGGCCTCAGTCTATGCCCGGACGGTACATCTGCCCACGCCCATTGCATCTCTACTCTTGGTGGGGCCCTTCTTCTCCGATACAAGATGACTCTCGACCAGATGGACCTCGATGAAGCTACCGACCACTTCGCTCGACAATTGTCCGTCGACTCCAATGACGACGATAATCGATCAATAACACTCAGTAATCTGGCCCAGGCATTTCTGATACGCTTCAGAGAATTGGGGGGTTACTCGAACCTAGAGCAGGCTATCCTTTACCTTGAAGAAGTGGTTGAACGTTGGGCGTCCGACCCCTCCCGCCAAGCAACTGCGCTCTTCAACCTCTCGGGTGCTTATGTCTCACGCTACAATCAAACGGAGGACTTGGAGGACTTGGAAAAGAGTATTCGGGGCTACGGGCGAGCAGCGGAGTTGTTTCCTGACGATCACCCTACCCGACCTGTCTGCCTCGGAAACATGGCCGGCGCCTACCTCGACCGTTATCATGCAAAAAGCCAGCGCGCTGACCTCGATCTTGCCATAACCTATGCCGAAACGGCGTTGTCTCAGTTGCCTCCTAAATACCACCAGCGGCAAACAAGTTTGAGAAATCTCGCCGAGGCATTGTCGACACGGTTCCATTGGGACAACGATCCGTCAGATCTCGCCCGTTCTCTCGTCTATTATCAAGAAGCCCTGTCCCTCCAGGATCCTGGCCACTATAACAGAGCAGCCACCATACGCGACATTACAAAAACCTTGTTAGACCGTCACTCCGCAACGGGCGATGAGACGGATTACACTCTTGCGATCTCACAGCTCAGCAATCTATCCCCTCAGCTGGGAGATCCAAAGTATGCCTTAACGATGGGAAAGGCTATGTTTAGCAAATTCAACGTCAAGGGACAAATACCCGATCTTGATCTCGCCATCAAACACTTCGGAGAAGCAATGTCATACAGCAATGCGGAGGGGAAAAAGGATCCCGACGCCCTTGAACATCTTTCCATTGCCCTTACGTCTAGGTACTTGAGGACGGGGAATGGAAAGGATCTTGATCGGGCGATCAATCACCAAGCGGAGGCCATTACCCTCCGACCAAAAGGCAGCCCCAAGAGTATTCAACGCCTTGACCATCTGGCTCATATCACCATACTCCGCTTTAAAGTAACAAGAAACCCATCGGACCCAGCCCTTGCGATTCGTTACTGTGAAGAAGCGCTCGCGTATTATCCTCCCGGTACACTAGGCCGCCCAATGGTCCTCTATCGCCTCGCGAGCATTCTGCTTGCAACGTCCCAGGAAGCAGATTCTCGGCATGACCTCGATGCCGCCATCAAGCATCTGGAAGAAGCTTTCGCATCTCTCCCCAACAACCACTCCGAATATCGGCTCATTCTTAATGCATTAGCAACTTGCCTCGGAGCTCGCAGCAAGTTCAGCGGAAATTTATCGGACCTGGACCAAGCGGTCGCCTATGGCGAAGATGCCCTTGCCCGGACACCGACCGATGACAAGGATATCTGCTCTTTTCACCATGCATTTGGATTGGCCTTGTTCGCTCGATGGGAATTGGGGGGTCGACCCGAGGATTTCAGGGATGCCGGGGTGCAGTTCGTATATGCAGTTCAATCCCTGCCATCTGACCATAATGAACGGGCATGGTATATGCTTTCCTGTGCGAACATGATGAAGTTGATGCACTTAGGAACCAAGAACACAGATTTGTAAGCAACACCGCGGACAGTATGTTGCGTCTCTGATTTGATTTCACGTTGCTTCGCCAGGCCGGAGCCCGATATCCCCTTCCTGGATACCTGTCTGTCCCTGCTTCAAAGTGCAACACTCGCGACTTCAAGTACACCACTGCAGCGTCTGGAAGCTTGCTGTCAATACATTACACTTTCTACCAGCGAGGGCCGCCCGGTCGAGCTCGGGGCATATGTCTTGATGCTCAGCTTACTCGATGCCGCTTCCGCCCAAGCAGAATCATTCGAGGCCCGCCAGACACGCTTATGGTCTGATTCCCGTTTCATGATGGCAAAGATCCTGGCTATGAACGGTGTTTCTTCTGCAATAGAACAAGGGCATGTCGAGCTGGCCGTGGAGTTCCTCGAGTATAGCAAAGCCATCCTTCTGTGTCAGCTATCGCGTTACCGGACGTCGCTCGACTCGCTTCATGACGAGAGACCTGATCTTGCCGAGAGGTTCAAAGCGTTGAGCAGCGAGTTGGAACACACGACTGTTTCGCATGAGAAGGCGAGTGATGGTGCCCTGGGCTCGTGGATTCAGGTGGATAGACACGTAAAGATCAGCTCAAGGTATGATTATTCCCATAACCCTAGTCGACATGCTTACGAAATGCGCAAACTCTTCGCAAAGGGCTCGCGATCTAACGAACGAATGGAATGACCTTGTGGAGGAAATCCGAGCAGTTCCCGGATTCGAACCGTTCCTCAAAGAGCTCCCGTTTGAAAAGCTTCGGGAGGCCGCATCTTGCGGTCCCGTCATCCTTATAAACATCAGCATCATCGGCAGTCCGTCCAACGCCTTAATCGTCACCAAGGAGGGACCCCCAACCGTTGTGCCCCTTCCTGATGCAGATTTGCGGGCCGTTCTGCATCTAGTCGCAAAGTTTGGGGAAGTTGGAAAGGGGTCCCCTACGATCGCGAGGGAGACGCCGGAGATGCTGCGAGACCTGTGGGACATCATCGTTGAGCCAATCGCCGTGATCCTGCAGGAAACCCTCCAGTACCCGATCGGCTCTCGTATTTGGTGGTGCCCGAGTATGATTGTACAGGGGCTACCTTTTCACGCAGCGGGGATATACAAGAAGGGTGGGATGCGGATGGTTGATCTCTATGTTTCCTCATACACGTCGACGTTGAGCACGTTAATTCGTGCTAGGGAGGGTCTTGGCCAGTCGACCAGGTGTCCTGATGTCCTCGTTGTTGGTCAGTCGAATACTCCCAGGCGTACGCCACTCCCTGCTGTGACGACCGAGCTGGACCGAGTTACGAAACGGGTATCTAAGACCACGGTCTTGAGGGACGAAGAGGCAACGCGCGAAGCCGTTCTTTCCAGCCTTCCTCAACACCCATGGGTACATCTTTCATGCCACGGTATCATTGGTAAGGAAAATCCGCTTCAGTCCCATTTCGCCCTGCACGACGGTCCGCTTTCGCTGCTCGACCTGATGAAGCTGAACCTCCCACACGCCGAACTCGCCTTCCTTTCCGCATGTCACTCGGCCGCCAGTTCTAGTCCCCACAACTCCGACGAGTTCTTGCATCTCGCCGCTGCGATACAGTTTGCCGGGTTCCGAAGTGTCGTCGGCACGATGTGGGCGATGGCAGACGAAGCGGGCCCGATTGTGGCTGGCGAGTTCTACCGCAAGATGCTTTCGTCTGATACCGTGGATGGTCGGAATGCAGCTTGGGCTTTGAGGGAAGCTGTGAAACGGCTTCGGGTGAACAAGGCATTCTCGTATGGGGTATGGATCAATTTCGTACACTGGGGTGCTTGACCAGTAGTCACACAAAGCCGCGCGAGCATTCTATACCCGGAACTGTTTGAGGATACATACATACTAGCTAGACCATTTGTCAATGCATAGACTTCTCAGCACACCACTTCACAGGTCAGGACAACATTTGGGTACATCTGCGAATGCAGACGCAGCATAGATTTTGCGGCCAAGGATGCCCTCAAGAGCATTCCGAACTTGAGGCCACTTGGAATGACGCACCCTCCGAGTCGTTGTGCCCAGCGAATGTAAACTTGGCCACATGGCTGCAATCCGTTTTGCCAGATGCTGAGGATTACCGCGGACCTGGGAGAGTGAGTAATCCAGGTGCATAGGGTTGTAGTGGATGTATTTCATTGGCTCGGGTATGGTGGTTTCAGAGGTGTCGAACTTTATGCGGAGTTTTGATAGCATTGGACAGTTCTTTGTGAAACACTCCAAGGCGCTCAGCCTTAATTGCCATTCGCTTTCGATCCAGTTACCATTCCACTCTTGAAAGGAGAATGATCGGAGGTGTTGCCAAGCTTCAGCGAGGATTGACAGCTGATGGGGTGTGAGTGGGTGATCAATAATTAGGTCTAGCCCGACAATTTGTAGTGCCGAACAAGCGGTTAAGTATTGGATGTAATTCCAGGAAACGAGTACGCAGTGACGGGTATTGTCGACGTGAAGTTGTGTGAGTTGCTTGAAACGATTGATCCCTTGTAATGGCTCGGCGATGGACTCGGCAAGAGATGCCTCGTCATCGTCATCGTCAGGTATATATATAAGCTTGAATTCCCGAAGCGAGGGCGATTGTACTGAGGATAGGATGGGGAGACATCGTGTTGGATTGCCGATGAGAAGCAGCTTTTTCAGAGAGTTGAATCCAGGGGGGAAGGGAATGATGTCATCCAACGGGAAGAAGATTGATAGTTCTACCAGTCCCTCCGCCTCACTACAGGCCTTCAACATTCCATCTAACCCAGTGCTATGTGACCCAATTACCAGGTTCAGGGTAAGCTTGCAAAGGGGTAGCCTCCGTATACACTGAGTTATGGCCCCATAAGTGTTGCAGCCCCTGACGGCCGCTTTGATGGAAAAATTCTTCAAGGGTTGGGACTGAGAGGTCATGGTAGCACACAAAGACAGCAGCATGTCTGCGAATACATCGTCTCCACTGATGTTGAGCTCGAGGTGTTCTAACGTTGGCGGAAGGACGGCATCGAGCCGGGGAGTGGTAAACGGATCCTCGGTGGAGTGTTGGAAAGAGAGAGTGAGGGATCGCAATCGAGGAAAGAGGTATAAGGTCGGGATGTAGCCATCGATTACTTTGAGAAGCTTCAAGTTATCGTCCAGTTTGGCGGATAGGACGAAGAAAGCATAGGTGGTAAACCGCCCCAATTCGAACGTTTGGGGGTTTAAATACTGGAGTTAGGAAGTTGGTGAGATCAGGTAGGGCACAGGAAAACCAGGATGACATACAACGTCAGATATTATGAACTCAGGAAACCACCATGGCTCGGATGACGTAGTAAAACCACGCAGCTGGTCGGCAGACTCGTAGGTTTGCCACAGGAGTTGGTTTGCGTGTACATGAAAAGCGGCACAGACACGAGAAACGGGAGCCAGATCCCGCTTGTCCAAGTAAAGAAAAACTTCCCTAACAAGCTCTGGGATATGCCAGATCGCATGTTCGGTCCTGGCGCTGTCCGTCCCGTCCGGGAGGGAATTTCTAGGGAGCTGGGGAGTATGGGTGGGTTCGATAATCATGGTGAGGGGTGACCGATACTCTCAACAGACTTGGGCTGAGTCCTAGCGTGGTTTGTTACTGCCGCCGGAACGGAGGGCCTGCCGAGTGGTGAGTCGAAACCAAACATTGCCGCGCTGCACTGTGAGAAGAGGTCCCCCCCACTCTTTTGGGCTTCGTCGGGGGTGTTCGGCATATACGCAAAAAGTCAATACACGGAGAGGGCAAATCACCGCCAAAACACCCCCCAGACACTAGCTTTGAGGCCTCAAACCGTCAAAACCAAGGGCCCAAAATCTCGGTACAGCTCAAGACCGAGGGTATCAAGGCCGGGCGCCCCAAAAGTCTGTACATCCCATAAGGCTCCGTATCCTAATGCCTAAAGAGTCGGTACAGACCTCGGCCTCCGTCGTCTCGGATGAGGCATAGGCTACCGTCAGCACAAGGACTCCAGTGCGATGTGATATCGTCGAGGACAGTATTTGAGGTCGTCTTCCTGACGATAACCTTTGCAAGAGTGGGGGAGGGGAGTTCTGTGAGAAGTCGTTACTTCAGAGCTCCAGCCGAATTTGAGTTCCTCACTCTGGAGTCCGTTCAATATCGTCCAACACCTTTTATGCCTCCCTTATTCCGTTCTCTGGGTGTGTTTGAAGGCACCTTGTTCTTGTTGTGGGACGTCGGACGCGTCCCGGAGGCTGGTCCGATTGTGGCTGGCGAGTTCTACCGCAAGATGCTTTCGTTTGATGCAGTGGATTGTCGGAATGCGGCGTGGGCTTTGAGGGAAGCTGTGAAACGGTTCCGGGTGAACAAGACGATGTCTTAAGGGGTTTGGATCAATTTCGTCCACTGGGGAGCTTGACCGGGACATACCTTCATCATCAAGGTGGCGTCGATGTAAGGCCACGAGCAGAGTTGATCGGCAGCGGTCATACCGTGTCCGTGGTGTCAGGCGACGTTCTCATGGCGGGGGCGATCACGGGTTGATCTCCAGGGGCGACGATCTGAATGTCAAGCCTATGTTTAGTGCCAATAATCCCTGCAATTACACAGTCGTTCTGGGGGATTGTTGGGCAATACCATACTTCCTAGTATTTAGACAAAAACCGTACGTACAACCCCCGTATTCCGTATTGTTAGTAAGATACACTAGATCCAACTCTCAAATGCACGATCAATTTGGAACTTATAGGAATGAAGAAGAAACCCGCGAAATGAGGCCGGAGATGACAAAAGCCGACGAACACATCCATATAGAGCCCAAAAACAGAGAAGACAACTACGAGAGAACCAACAGGAGATATAAAAGCGGGAGATTGGGAAGATACAGTGATGAGAACGAGGAGTTGAAAAAGGAAAACTTTGAGACAGAGGGTACGTTTACGATGGGGTTAGGGAATACTTATCAAGTGTCAGCGGTGACAGCGTGAAAGGTTCGGGGGAAGAGTAGAGGGTAGACGAACAAATAGCTTTGTTGGTAGAATGTAAATAGAGGGGGAGTAGGAGCGGGGATGTCGATGAAAAGTTTGTCTCGGGTTGGTGTAGGGGGTTAGGCAGAACGGAGGGGGTGTGCGAGAGGGTGGAAGAGGGTAAGAAAGGGGGGTTGTGTTATAAAATCAAGACACGCAGGTTCAAGTCGTCAATGACACTTCTGAAATCGGCACGTGGTAAACCGGCGTCCATGCGTCTCCAGACTTCGGAAACGATCTGTTCGGACGTGTCGATTTCGAAGCAGCATTGTTTCCTGTTATGACAAAAATACATTAGAACACCGTAAGACCGTGTGGACGGGGGTGGGCATACCTGAACCCTTCCAAAGCGCCCACAGTCTGCGTCCTCAACGCCCCGTCGACGCATTGACACCCGGCGATGACGACGGGCCAAGTCAAGTCGACCGACATGGCAAAGTCCGCAGACGCCCTGAGCGCCGCGGCGAGCGTCACCTCGACGCACTTTTGCACGCGCGGGTCGAGCACAGGCAGGTTGAATGCCTCGCGCAGGAGCAGGATGAGCAGCGCGGACTTGTGCGCGAGGTTGCCAAACTTGATGCGCGGGTGCATCGCGGTGAACGAGAGCGTCGTGTCGGTCCAGGTCTCGACTTCCTTGAGCAGCGCGAGCGCCTCGGCGTGCAGCGGGGCGAGCGGCGAGCCGGGTGAGGGCGGCGCCTCGGAGAGCTGGGAGAGGGACGGGGTGGGTGTGCATGGACGACTCGAGTTGGGCGTCATGTGCCCTTGGACGTTGAGGACGTTGCTGGAAGGAGGTGGGTGGCGGTGGCGGTTGAGGAAGCCAGAGACACGCGCGAAGAGCTCGACGATGGAGCGCGACATGCCAAACATCTTCTCGACGGAGAAGAGGTGGTAGTTGGACGTGTCGCCTTGGAACCACCATGCCGAGTCTCCGGGGCGGAGGAGCGAAGGTTGTTCGCCAGAGGTGAGTGTACCTTCCGAACTGTCAGTCCAACACATTCGAAAACGACATTGCGCACGGGACTCACTGAACGTATCGTATACTGTCAAATATTCCAACAACAACCTCGCACTGGATATCAACACGCCCTTCTTGAGTGTCTTCTGGCCAGACGGGCCGGGCGGACTCCCACTCCCAGCTTCGACAAAATGGAACGGGCCCTCAAACGACGGACTCGTCGCCTCGCCGCCACGGACAGTCGCCACTTGGGAGTACCGCACAATCGCAGCGGGCCCACCCCGCTTCCTCACGAGCGCCTTGGCCAACTCCAAATTCGGTGCATAGTTGTACCCACCTGCAAAAATCTAAGTCCAAAAAAGCGAGGTCAGCTTTTGCGCTTTTTTCCTCCCCAATTCACAAAAAAGCAATCCAATAAATCAAAAAAGTCAAGCCACCCCTCCCTCCGAACAGAACTCCCTCCCAATATAACAAAAAACGATAGGACTCACATCAATCAACGCAATGCTCACACACGCCCCCAGCGCCGCATCACTCCGGCATCCATCGAGCGTCGTCACCGCGACAGCGAGACACCGACTCGCACGCACACGAAACGCGCGCGAGAGCTGGAACATCTCGAACGCGCGCACGCGGTTCACGGGGCCGCTCTTGGCCAGGAGGTACGCCTGGTGGATGCTCGCTACGCCCAGAAGCGACACCCGCAGCGCCTCGATCGCGGCGTGCATCGATACGTCGTCGCCATAGTACGACACCAGCGCGTTCGGCTCGGCGAGCCGTTCAGACGTTTCAGGGGATGTTGGCGGTGAAACAAGCGTCGGCAGTGGGGGCGTCGTTGGCAGCGCGGTGGACGGTGACGACATGATGATCGGGAGGTGGATGCTCAGTATGGGGTTCAGCGAGGAGGGCAACGCCATCATCAAGCGCGTGGAAGTTTGACAATAGTGCCGAATCTAAACAAAGGACCGTTCAAAAAAGAAACAAATGTGTGAGGGACCCGAAGCAAACCAGAAAAGGAAACACGGAAGCGGAGGATGAGAGTGCAATTATTATTGAATGTATTAAGTGGGGTGTTGATGGGTTTGGGAAATGGGATGACAGTAATTATTATAGGGGTGGGACTACAACTAGAGACGCGGAACGCACCAGGTTCCTCTCCTGGACTGTTTTGAAGAAAGGTTCCAGAGGATCAGGATTGGACAACATGTGTCTTGTAGCGGGTGACACCGTACTCCACTGACCAGCAGCCATAGACAGCGTATCGACCTCGCCTCCATTCACGGGCACGACAGCCATCTCCTCCCCGTTCTGCTGGAGACCCCACTCGGGCGACGACTCGTCCTCCTCGGCCTTGACAAGCCGCGACATCTCCAACACGTTTGCAGGAGTGATGGTATCACTTCTCGACCGGGCGTGGCTCGCCGACGCTCGTGAGGGCTGGAATTGCTGGGACGGAGGGAACGGCGGGGACCCCTGGAGTTGATACAGCTGATCCATCGTCGGAGGGGAGAGAGAATCGTACAGAGGATCCTGAAGCTGCTGGGGGAGACCCGTCTGCTGCATCGGGTGTCGTTGCTGGAGGAGGTTGGGTCTGGGTGTTTCGGAGTGTGACAGTTCCCGTTCTGCCTCGCCCAAGCGCGAGCCCGCCATTCGCAAGTTTGCTGACGGGGACAGCTCCAGCCCGGCTTCCCGGGCCGACTCCAGTGGACGACCCGGCCCAGTCATCGTCCTCATCCCGGCTTGAAGCGTCGACGACGAAAGGTCCGCCTGCACTCCAACTCTGGCTGCGTCCGTGAAGCGTCCCGCTCCGGCTTCGTCCGCCACCGAACGAGGACTGTACTGGGCCATCAGGGACGAAGCCTCCGAACCCAGAGTGGACGTCGCCGCTCCGACTCCGGAATTGGGGTTGAGAGACCTGTCGGAAGGACGGTGTGGTGGGAGTGTTCTTGCCGAGGTTAAGCCAAACCCCGTATTTGAGCTCATCATCATCGGTTGTGCCGAAGTGAGCTCCATGGACGGGGTTGATGAAGCCATTGGGATCGACGAAGCCATCATCTCCGAAGCTTGGGGGTAGGCCATCGACGTTGGGTTGGACGTGGACATCGTATACTCCGCCATGGTTGGGAAAGAACCGGGTGTTGGTTGGAGACGGGGGAGCACTTGCGGGTCGTTGCTGTTGGTCCCAAACTCCGACAGGTTGGACGGGGTGTTGCTGCCAAACGTTTGGCCCGGAATTCCATAAGCCTCCAACTGATTCTGAACCGGCGCTGACTGCTGGAGCCCAAACCCCGCCGCCGCCATTGGGGTTTGGGCGTCCCGAAAACCCGACACGCCTGCAGCAGGTGCTGATGCAGTTGGTACACCAAAAGCCTGGGGGCTGCTTCCTGTCCCACCGCCACTATTGTACCCAGGCCCAGGGTGCCCCTGATCGAAACTCATGACAGATGACGATAAGGTGCGCGGATCAAGTGAGCCGACGAGATTGTCCATGTCCATATCGGGCGAGCCAGAGGAAGAGGAGCCGGAGATAGAGGGGTCAGACATGGCAGGAGTGTAAGCAGAACCGTCCGGGCCAAGGGATTGCTGGAGCTGGGCAAGGAAAGAGGTGGAAGCTTCGAGATCCTGGGAGACAGCAGCAGAAAGGGTAGGATCAAAGCCATTGGTCATGGAACCATCGAAGCTGCCGTACTGGAGCGAATCGTAGCTCTGGGGACCAGCGAAGCCGGGAGAAGCGTCGAGAGAGGACGAGAAAGCAAAGTTATCGTTCGGACCGAAGCCGCTTCCATCGAGTCCGACACCAAAGTTCCCTGGGCCAAAGCTGTTGAGATCGATATTGCCAAGGCCAGCGACGATGCTGGAACTGCTGGTACTGGGACGAGAGCCGTATACGTCGTTAGAGGTCGCCGGAGGCCAGGCCATGGTCGGGGACTGGGTGAAGGGTGCAGAGGACGGGGATGAGGTCTGGGAAGTCGATAACCCTGGGATGGCATTTAACGAGGTAGGCACACCCTGCGCGACGAGGGGATAAGGGAGGGAAGCGACGGACGAAGTGGATGCAGTCGAGGAGGTGGACGCCGATCGTTGATGATGGCCGGGAATACCGGGATTAGGACCAAGCTGCGAGACGCTGAATGCAAAGGGATTGGGACTGCGATCGCGTGACCGGGAGTGGTTGGCACTGGCGTTGCGGGAGACATTGGCACTGGAGGTCATGGTGAGATCGCGCCCTCTCAAGGACGAGACGGAGGACTGGCGCGAATGCGTCGCGGAGGCCCTCCCTCCCGCGCCAGAGAGGCTTCGGATGGGGCCCGCGCCGCCCGAGTCGGATTGCCAATCGGTGTCGGAGGCGGCACCTGGGGCTTGGGCACCGGAGGTTGATGGCCGCGATGGAGGAGCTGACTCGGCATTGTTGGAGGCAGCCGCGCTCTTCTTGGACTTTGGGACCTCTGCGGGCCAGGTGCATTCGCGCTGGGAGTGGGCGCATCGGGTGCAGATGGGACGGGTCTCGTCGCACTGACGGGGGGAGGTCGTGTCAGCCACCGTGGAGTACGTATTGAGGAGTGTTGGGTACGCACCTTGACCTTTCTAACGCGACAGGAGAGACATCCTAGCTTTGAACGGGAGTACTTGGGACGCTTTCGGGGGACATGGGATGGGGACTGGTGGAGAGGAGGCTGGGGGATGTGAGGCTGGGGGTAGAGTTGTTGTTGTTGCTGGTGTGGATGAGGAGCGATTGGGATGGGGTTCATTTGCTGGTGTAGCTGAGTATGGTACAGGTGATTGGCGGCCATGGAGGGAGAGTAGAGGGGGTGATAGCGAAGGTGGTCGAAACTAGAAGCCAAAGGCGGGTATATAACAAATCAGCCAGTCGAAATTCCAAAGTCCGTTGATGCGTAAACTCCGACAAGCTGATACGATCACTCACCGTTGGGAGAGGCGTGAAACGAGCGAGTGAGTTGCCTGTGCTGTTGGAAGTGTACTGCTACTGGGCTGTAGTTACGCCATCAGGTTTCATCTCGAGCAGGACTCCAGGGGTTGCCACCCACCAAGCCAATGCCCTCTCGCGTGGACAGCCGCGCACACGTTTCGTGGGCATACATTTTTGGGTCGAGACTTATTGAGCGACGGCGGAGGACTGTTTCGATCTGAACGGTCTCTTACCGAAACGAAGTAGAGACCGCAAGCGAGAAGCCGTATGCCCAGACAATTTTGGAGAAACAATGTGAGTGGTGCTTTAACGTGATGAGCCCGTTACGATACTGACTGGTATGGTACCCCGTACAGACGACTTGAAAACGTGTTAAGAGCGTTTGCCGAACGCGAGCACCCTGGGCGTTGTCGATTTCTGACAATTGAATCGAAGGTCTTGTCGAGTGTTCCGGGAACCGCTATTTTGGCGACTCGTGAGTAGGATTTGACTCCAACTAACCATACGCACCTAAGCGGGGCGTTTGGAGTGGTGTTGCTTGAAAAGGGCAAAGGGGAGGGAACGAAGTGAACTCGGAAGGAGGAGCAAGGTATATATGAAGTGACGAACGAAAGGTATATCGAAGGGGGCCAGTCCGAAGTGTCGTTACTGACCGGGGAGATTTTAAGGAGGAATCCGGGATGGCTCAGTCCCACTGGATTGGCAATTTGCACATGGCCTCGTGGGCCCAAAAACTCCAAGCATATTGTCATACTCTAACTCCAATGCCCTATTTCCTTGTCACCTCTTGTGAGAACCCAGAAACCCAGAACGGCCATTCCTCAGATCGCACTTTCTCGGCTGAGCTCCGCACTCCGCCATTCAAAGGATCGACATCACATCGCCCCATGCTCTCCATTCCGGTCCGTGCTTCGTTGGGGCCTGCGTTCGGCCTTAGCGCCCACGCCGACCAGCTTGGTGACACCGCAGCAGACCAACCCCAGTCGCGACATGTATGTAATCTTCAGCCTCAAATCTCATGTGCTAGATGCAAATAACCAATAGTGGATTCGAGTGGTGCGCACTTAGGGCGGGAACGAGACGGGCCGTGCGGTCCCGAGTAATCGTGAAATCGACACCTGACCACCAGTAATTCAACCACTCAACTTCTCTGCAGAACGTCTGCCATCATGTCCGCCTGAGCAAGACAGCCAATGCTCCGTGAATGCAAACGTCCTTAGTAACGGTCTGTTGCTCTGTCATGTTGGACGAAAACGGTAACCATGACATAGCCCCGCGGGATGATGCGGAAACGAATACAGAACAAAACGAGGACACAGCAAAGAAAACTGTCACTCGTGCTCCCCTGATCGAGAAGAAGAGAACTTATTCTCAATCCCCTTCGACAGCTCACCTCGATGCTTTGTGAATGTCCGTGCAATGCTGATATTACAAAACTCCGCTTCCCACCTATTGCGGCGCCTAATCCAAGTTGGTGCACCAACCAATCTTTGGATTATTAGCGTGGGGCAGAACGGGATAGACTAGCACTTCTCCATGGGTCTCGACTGAGTCTCTGTGCACTGGATCGATACGTATACCCGGATAACGACTGCGGTGGCAAAAGTTCCTGAGAATTCCGGAATGGACTAGACGCATCTTCCCGTATCTACCGGGCTTCCGGCTGACACACGGCTCGAAAGCACCACAGAAATGCTATGTCTCCGGCTTCATGGCATAGGTACTGACGCAATATGCACTGACAGGCCGGGTGGAAGGTCGTCTCTCCGTCGTCCGGATCCGGTCTCCCCACCAACCGGTCGTCCGTCGGGGCTTCGCAGCGCACAGAAACCTACACACTACGTCAGTTGGAATGATCTAGCGACGTCCCCTCGGCGCAACGGGACTCCGCTGTTCTAGATTGCACCCAATTCGAGGAGAGAACATGTATGACGTCATACACCGATGTCTATTCCGAAGTTCAAGGCCACCATCCCGGCCAGGAACCCCGCAAACATACGACAAAGACGCAGTACATCCCCTTACTCATCCCAATTCAATATCCCCAAGCCCTACAGCTTTATTCGGCGCAAGAATAGAAACGACACGCAGGACAAAACACGTTTCCCAGAGCCAAACTTCCGAACATGTCCGAACTGCAAAACAACACGTTGCCCTGCTAATATTCACAGCATAACCTGAAACGACGTACCGTCGTTGTGTGCCTCTTCCCCCCTTCATCTCGCTAAACAGCAACAGTTGGCGAGCCTGTATCTATCAAAATGGCAGCCACAGATGTGGGTATCACGGTCGGCGTGTGGAGGTGTGGCAGTGCGGAGGGGGACGTCGTGGTCGGGCCGGAGTTTCCGTACGACTCCTCTTCCGCCCGATAGTACGACCTCCGGGGCCACAGTTTACGCATAGTTTACGCCCTCCTTTCAAGCATAGAAAAATCGAACATCCCAAACCCCTCCACCTGACAAACAAACCACGACCTTCCACCGACCGCTTCTCCATCCGCCGACATACACACACCGGACCACACTTCCGACATACCACGACGCACAATAAAGGACCCATCGCCCCATCAAATGTTTCACCTCCTTACGAAAATCAACTCAAAAAGGACATGCCGTTTGACTGATCGTCGTGGCAAAGCCGACACGTGCCCTCAACACAGCACAACTATAACCCAAAAGCGGTCGATCAAACAACCGTCCATGCTCGACGGGAGCAAGTACTGCTGGGCTTTCAGATCAATAAACCCACGTGCCTCGATCAAATAATGCGATGCACAAGCGCCGTCCGACGCAACACCACACGCATCTCACCTCCAGGCCTTGCTCAATCACTCGCCTCCGTCTCGACATGTGCCCAACATTCGGACCGAACGCAGGCCCCAGGCCAAATCTCAACCTACTCGACCCCAATTTATAATCAACGACATGTACAGTCATGAATCAAGTACAGCGACAGCACAGAGAAATAACGATAGAGAGGGGATGAACTCAGCTCCGATCGATCGACGATGGCGGAGACTCTACAAAATCCGAGGGGAATGCTAAGGGGTACAACAGGAACCACCGTCAAGCTCGATTCCTGCCCAAGCGAGATACCGATCCCCCCAGACAAACGATGGCACTAGATCCGTGAGAGGGAGAGGAGAAAAAGACGTAAAAAAACACCAATAGGGAAAGAGAGCCTTATCCCCAAATCAACCAAAAGAACCAAGAGAATGGAAAGAGAAGAACGGTAATGCATAACGGCAGCTGTCGTAAGACTGCCAGGTGTGTCGTGGATGTGCTAGAACTTCCACAGTCCTTCTGGCTTGCGTCGTGGTGCAATATTGCGACGACGACGGCCGAATGCACCGTCATTCGGACACGATGCCAAATTGAAGTATTTTCCCAGTTGCAGGGCATAAGCATCAATGCCGAGCATCCACCCGTTGAAGAACTGTTGTAGACTAGAACACGATCGTATTGAGCCAACGTTTTTGATGCGCGTGACAAGGAAGACGTACTAGTCAAGGTTATTCTGGCACTGGCAGCAGGACGAGTTCTTCGCTTTCGTAGCATCTGCAATGGTCATCTTGTCGAACCAACCATTCTACAAACGCCAACGAGTCAGTGGGTTCGCTATGAACGATGACGAAGGCGCGTACATAGAGCCCAACCATCCTCACGACGTTTCCATCCGAGCCTTCAATCTGCGACGCAATGAACTTGGCAGCCGTTTCCGTATTGTATTGCTAGTGCCACCCGTCAAGATCTATCCAGCGCCACGATAAGATAACGAAAAAGCAACTCACAGGGTCGAAACACGCCTTGTTCGACTTGCCACCCTGACACTTATCCGGACTCAGCTGGAACAACCCCACCTCCCCTCCCCCACCCCCTTGACTCTCGGTACAACTCGACTCTTGCAGCGCAAAGGACGCCAGCAGGATCGGCGGCAGCGGCGTCCCGTTCACCGTCGTATTCGCAGCGACAGACCGAAACAGGTCGAGGTACTTTGAGCACGCCTGGAACGGCGACGACTTGTTCTTGAGCGCCTTCTCAAAGTCGATGTACACGATATCGTCCAGCGTCAATTTCGGGGGCTTCCAGCCGTCTTTATCGACACCGCAGTTGAGCCAGTCGAGCTTTCCGTTCGGGCCGTCCGTCTTGGTCACGGTTTCTACATGGTTGAGACGCGTGAGTAAGCGCCGCCGCCACGCGCGCGTCTATGGCGGCCTCGTGTACGGAGAGGACAAAAAGAAAACACTGACTCTGTGCACCACTCGCGCCGCATTGGGGGTCCGTCACGGTAATGATACCTCCCGGCGGACCGAGGTAGTCCCCCGACCCGGGCGTACTCGTCGGCGTCGGCGTCGGGCCCGCGCTCGTGCTCGTCTTGGAGTGCTCTACAGTCACCGTCACCGTCGTCGTTTTGGTTTTGGTTTTCGTGGTTGATGGTTTGGAGGTGTTGTCGGTGGGGGTTGCACCAGTCAAGGCAGAGGCAGACGTACTGTGCTTTACGACGCATCGTTTCGATTTGCTGCCTCCGTTGGTGCGTTTCTTGAGTTTGAGGTTCTCCCGCATGAGCGCGTGGGCATGGCTGCGGCGTCTTGAGGATGTTGCGCTCCGGGGGTCGACCCCGGCTCGGGGTGAGGATGAGGCTGCCAAGACGAAGATGTCCGATAGAGAGAGGAGGATGACGAGGAGAGAGTACGGAAGCATTGGAAAGCGTAAGAATGAGTCGGTCGTGCTATATGTTCGTCGAGTGGGCGTGTGGCGATACTAGTACAGGCTATTTGAACACAGACTGGTCGTCGAGATCGAAGATCGTCACAGACGTTCTACGCCGTCGTTGTCGTTGTCGTCGACAGCCAAGCGGACAGGATCCTTCGACAGTCGACGAGGGAAGCGTGAAAGTGGTTTTGGGGGAGTGTGGGGGTTGTTCTTCGTCCTTTTTCAGGGGCGCTGCCGTGCATGCCTCCTCGCGCACGCTGCGCCAGGCACGCTTGTCGTTATTTTTTGCCGTATCCAGACTTGGACCGCGAGTGCTCCCCCCACCCACGCGTTTCGAGGCATGTCTGGCCTGGTTTTAGCACGCAGGGGCCATATATAGGCCATCGACTTGCTTTTTGCGTTTTGCGTGCTGGATGGGCCCGCGGTGAATGGACGAGACATGTCTTTCACACCACCTTGATGTCTTTCGCAATCGATCGCTTCGGGCCTCTTTCGTTTTCGCCACTCTTGTCAATGGAATGGAAACAGACTTCTAAATAGACCTCTTGGCATCGTCCTTGGATATGTCGTCGTCAACGGTGCTCTAAATTCTACCTTGGGCGACGGGAGAACGGCACAACCGTCATATGATCTGCCCCCCACCTTACGTCCCTGCGGTCAAAACATTCGCTATAATGCCATTTGTCCTCGATATCCCCGTGGGTTATTTTGGCTTTACGCACCGAGCCACGACCTCGGGGCTCGTCGCGTCCTTACACATCTTACGCTCCAAGTTCAGACGAGCGTGGCGTCTCGCACGAGATCCTCTCCAATAACGGTTCTTGACAAATCACCAAGCCGCTACCGCCTGCATTGGGTACTCTCACGGCGTTCATCCTTCGTGCTGACACAACGCCAACATCTCCACATGCGTTAGCTGAGTACGTGCCGTATTCGACGTTTCATGCACAAGGATGGCGCTGCGGGTGTCAGGCAACCTCCTTTACATTCCATATTGGCAACGTACTTGCTTTTTCAGATGCGACCTGACCGGGCTTATTATACATCGTGCGGTGGTTCGGCGTGAGCCACAAGCTGGCACCGTGCGGCGAGGGAGGGTCCAGAGTTCGCGCTTAGAAGTTGTAGCAGCGGGCGTTATGAATTTCTTCGTTCATCCGTCTCCCTGGTGTCTTCTAACAACACGTCACTATGTTTACAGGAGTCCTTTTAGCCGCTCATTAAAACGTCGATCTTAGGCCACAACAACGATTTGGCTAAACCAACACGTCAAAACGGCAGAACACGGGAGGCGATGCTCCCCAACGTTCCATTGTGCATTTCAACTGACGGATCGCTATAACACCCGATAGGTACCTCCGTCCGAAGGAAGACAAGAATCAGTGGGCCTAAGAAAAGTCCAGCATCCACGCCACACCGAATGGCGCCTCCAAGAACAACTCGACTTCTCCCGAAACATATCCCCGTATGACACATGAATGGACGACGACACGTACCCAGTCAATATACCACGTACTGGTAGAATTACACCGCAATTGTCTCTTCGCCGAAGAATCACCCCCGACGTCTTCCCTCCTTTACCCAATATCGACGTTGTCGGCGTACAATCCCTCTAAAGGGATGCATAGGAAGACCGTATGTAGCCATATGTACCGACGTCGATGCAAGAGAGAGCACATGGGACTGCCATAGGGACGAATACGTCGACCAGTGCGAATGCTAGAACGCGGTTTATGTAATAAATGGTCTCGCGCGCAGAGGTTTCTCCTTGCCCAACCCCTTGCGATCCCGACGTTTTGCAAGATGTCTGTCCCATCCGCATCACATTGCTTCGGACCCATCAATATGATTTCTCCTCCCAAACCTTCTGTGGTATATCTACCCCCCTAGCGGTCGTCGTCGTCTTGGACACAGCAGCCCACGTTGAGCCCAGCTCGAACGGAATATAATACCGCCATATTGCGAGTGGCACTCCGCACGCACCCCCCTTCCCTGTTCTTCAACCTTGGCAGTTTTTCTTCTTCTTTTCGTGGGACTTCTCTTTTTACTCTTGTTTCAAAGCGCCGCCGGCCTGAATCTCTTCGCAATATCGATCGATTCCGGAATAGACTCGAACCTTGGCGACCCCCCCAAGTAGTTATCTCTCGACCGGAACTCGAAACTTGAGACTCCATCATATTTCGCCAATCTCTCTTCGTTCTCTCTTCACACCAGAAGGCCTCGCCCCTTCTCACCCGTTTATATTCACTGATACGAAACGGTCGTCCAAGTCGCGTATACTCACTCGAGCTCCCCCCTCCTCGCCATCTCATCTCCCGTCAGTGCATTCCTCACGCCCTCCGTGGTCGTACGCATTCTCACAGGATGTTTTACTAATTAGGGCCCCATCATGTCGGCACGTATAGCGTACATGGCGGGCGAACCGTCTTCATCAACCTCAGTCCCCCGAAGCCATTACCATCAATCCTTCGACACCGACCACAACCCCTCACGACCCCGTGGTGTTCTTCGCAAACAGAGTCATCAGCATATTCGCTACAAACCAGACGGCATTGACAGCATGGACGTTACGAAAGCATGGGTCTCCCAACACGCCCACTCCTCTCGTCCAACGACCGCCCCAACCTCTCCCACCTGCCCACCCCCTATGCCTCCACCATCATCTTCAACAGGCTACCACGGTTCTAGCGACAGACGCGTTCGAAACATCCGAACTGGTGGCGAAACAACCGCGCACGCTCGCCGACCCTCCGCGCAGGAGATGCACGACCGCTTACGTGAGCCGGTGACTCCAAGTAGCCGGGCGTTTCACGGGCATGATCGGCGTCCAAGCGATCATCGCGCGCGTCCATCGTACGAGAGTACAGCGTCGTCGTCCACCGTCAGCACGCGCAACCCATCGCCCCAAACTCCCACCTCACCTCACGGGACGTCGTTGTTTGGGTCGTATTATGTCTCCAGTGCGCCGGTGAACGCGGTCGTGGAGGAGGAAGAGGAGCTCCGTCCGACGCCCGTAGCGATCAAAACGCCCAAACTCCCGCTCTCTTCACGCGTCCCCACGGCGTTCAGCACGCGCCCCATCAACCCCGATGTCGTAGCGAGCATCAGCTCGACGCCGAGCTATCTCTCCGCACTCGGGTCGTACCTCGGTACATCCGTGGAGACGAGCATGAGCGAGCTGGGGCTGCTCGGCGAAGATCCGCTGTTTGGCGAGAAGGCCGCGCAGGCGCGTGCGGAGGAGAAGGAGCGCGAGCGGGGGAGGAAGAAGCGCGGGGAGAGGGTGCTGTCGGGATCGTCGAACGAGGGCGAGAGGGTGAATTCGTTCGAGCGGATTCGGTCGACGATTCGGTCCAAGTCCCTTGGGAGACAGCGAAGTCCTTCCCGGAATCGAGAGGAGGATTTGGTGCCGAGGAGACGTGCGCCTTCGCCTCCACCGTCTGTCCCACCACTCCGTATCAGCAAACACATCGCCAATACCAAACCATCCCAAGTCTCACCCACGTCCATCCAACACGTCGACTTTTTCCGCTCGTTCGGCGGCGACGTACCCCCCTCCGACCGCCACTCTGCGAGCTTTTCGGACGTCTCCGCCGGCTCGTCGACCATGTCAGCCGGAGGCACCAGGTACCACATCCTAAACAAGTCGTTGAGAGTTGTGAATGGTGGAGAGGGCAGTGTGGGTGTGGGGTCGTCGCGGTCTTCGCGCGGCTCGTCGATCGGGTCGGTCATTATGACCGCGATTTTGCCCAATCAGGCGCCCGTGAGGCAGTCGGAGAGGCTATCGCTGCTGCGTGCGGAGACGATGGCCAGGGCGAATGGGAGGGCGACGTCCGCTTCGTCCACGTCGAGTCCGATGGCCAGCTCTCCGCGAACGCCAAGCACACCACTCTCCCCATCCCGAAACGCCAACACCGTGCTCTTGCCGTCCCCCGTTATACGCTCGTCTACGCGCGACGGCCTCTCGTCGGACGTGCGCAGGGTCGTGGAGGCGTTGCGGTATGCCCGGTACGATGAGGACGAGGACGTGTTTGAGAAATTTGGAAAGGAGAATGTCGTGGAGGAAGAGGGAGTATATCTGGGCTTGGACAAGCTGATTCGTGCGACGGGGAGGAGTGGGGTACCGGTAAAGGTCGACAAGGCGTTGCCTGCTGTGCCCGTGAGGGCGTATCATTTGCCTAGGAGGTGAACCGGCATTTTGGGCTCTGGTTAGTCCAGCGATGGACTTATATTTTTTGTTTCTCTCCTCAACTAAAGCCTTCTGTTTCGCCCATCACTCCCCCCTTTTCTTACGTGTACCATTTTCTTCTCATCCTTCCATCGCGCTACTCCTTTTCTCCCTTATCCTTGAGAATCCTTGTAAACAAAATCACCGAATAGGGTATACACGAAATTGATTCGAGAGTGTGGACGTGGTGGGCCGAATTTCTTGGGCGCTAGTATGTGTCCTTTGTGAGGAGCATATGAAGAGGGGACGGTCCGAACCTATGGGCCGAAAGACCATCACTCGGGAAGTACTTTCGACGGTTTTTGCTACGGATTCACGTCGAGGCTGGTGGCGCATCCGAGTCCGAAATCATCAAATCCCATCTGTTGACCAATACCTTGGCTCGTTGTCTAACGTGGTATTGGTCGTCACCGGTGGGCGCAAAGGGCGCAGACGCAATAAAGTAGAAGACTCGAGCGATTTTAGAGTGCCGAGGAGAGAGCTGGGTTGGCTAGATGTGGACGGCCGTACTGTCAGAAGTTCGACTGTCAAGGTAGGTCGTCCGTTAGGCAGGGCGGCATGGAGGGTGATGGTGGTCGAGGGCGAAAGAAAAGGTTATCCCCTCCGAAAATGGAGATTCCGTGGTCTTGTCTCGACAACCATTTCACCATGTTACGGCCGGAGGATTGGGCGAGTTCGTTCGGCGGTTTAGTGGTCACCGAAGACGCGAGTCATGGATGATGCATTCGACAAGACCGATATGCCATGGCACGAACAAGATGTATAGTTTCAAAGCCATACAGCGGAGGGATTAGGGGTATAAAAGGGATTAGATAATGCTGAACGGAGTGAGGAACTCGGGAGTTGGATTCGGAGCAGAGTCTGTGATTCTGAGCAACCTCGACTTCTCACAGTCCGGCACGTCAAAGTCTGGTTTCTACTCCCACCGCTCAAAAGGTTCTCTGTTGTCGGCAGTAACAAACCTCGTTAGGACTCAACCCAGATCCGTCGAGAGCATCAGTATTCCCCTACCATGATTGTTGGACCCACCCGTGCTCCTCGGCTCCTCAGCAATTCCATTCTGGACGGGACAGATAACGCCATGACTGCACATGCGATGTGGCATGTCCCAGAGCTTGTAAGAAAAGTTTTTCTCTACCTGGATAAGTGGGATCTGGCTCCCGTTTCTCGTGTCTGTGCCATTTTTCATGTGCACGCAACCCAACTCCTATGGCAAACCTACGACAGTGCCCGCCAGCTACGTGGTGTTACTGCGTCAGAATCTGAAGCCCGCCGGCTTCGTGACTTCCAGCATCATTGGGATTTCTTGGTATCCGACGGTGTAGTATGTCTTTCTGGCTCTTCTGTGCCCCACCTGATCTCATCAACTCATCAACTCCAGTATCTAAACCCCAAGACGTTCAACTGGGGGCGGTTTACCACTTATGCTCCCTACGTCCTATCTGCAAACATGGAAGATAGGCTACTGAGTATAACCGATGGCTACATTCCGACGCCATATCTTTTCCCTCAATTGCGATCACTCACTCTCTCTTGCCCAAAGTACGTCATTGGTTCGTTTACCACTCCCCGGCTCGATACCGTCCTTCCACCGACGTTAGAACACCTCGAGCTTGACATCGGTAGAAACGATGTATTCGCAGACACACTGTTGTCTTTGTGTCATACTATGTCCTCTCGCCCGCAACCCTTGAAGGGTTTTTCGATCCAAGCGGCCGTCAATGGCCACAAAATTTACGGAGCCATCGCTCATTGTATTCGGAGGCTGCCCCTTTGCAAGCTTACCCTAGACATCGGAGCACCTAGTACTGGGGTGGATGAAGTGTTGCGGGCTTGTAACGAGGCGGAGGGTCTGATGGAACTATCTATCCTTTGCCCGTTGGATGACAAAATTCCACTCTCCCCCGGGTTCAGTTCTCTCCAAAAACTATCTCTTGACGGCCATCCAACACCATGTCTCTCCACCCTTTCCTCAGTACAGTCATCCTCGCTTCGGGAACTCGAGCTTACATACCCATATTACGAGAGCGACGACGACGACGACGACGACGAGGCATTTGCCGCCGAGCCCATCTCCAATCCTTTACAAGGAATCGATCGTTTCAAGCGACTCACAGCTTCATGTCCACAGTACCCATTGTCAAGTCCTAATATCCTGGGATGACATCCAAACCTTGACCGCTTGTTCGGCACTACAAATTGTCGAGCTCGACTTGATTATGCACCGCGCACTCACAGCCCATCAGCTGTCGATTCTCACCGAAGCTTGGTAACACCTTCGATCCTTCTCCTTTAAAGAACGGAACGATAGCTGGATGGGAAGCGAATGGCGATTAAGGCTGAACGACTTGCAGTGTTTTGCAAAGCACTGTCCTATGCTATTCAAACTCTGCATAGACTTTGACACTTCCGAAACTGGCATACCCGAACCTCCGAAATATATTCACCACCACTCGATGCACCTGGATTACGAGCATTCCCAGGTCCGCAGCAATCCTCAACTTCTAGCAACACGAATCGCAAGCATGTGGCCAGGTTTACACTCGCTAGGCACAACAACTTGGGGGGTGGACCAGTCCAAGTGGTCTGAGGTTCGGAGCGCACTTGACGGTATCCTCGGTCGCCAAATCTATGCAACATCTGCATTCGGACATGTACCCGAATGCTGTCCTGACCTGTGAGATGATGGATCGGGGATTCTATGTATTGACAAATGGATCTAGCTAGTATGTATATATTCTCAAATAGTTTCGGCATACACACACGGCTTTGTGTGACTGATCAAGCTCCCCAGTGGACGAAATTCATCCAAACCCCGTACGACATCGCCTTGTTCACCCGAAACCGTTTCACAGCTTCCCTCAAAACCCAAACCGCATAGCGACAATACACAGTATCAGACGAAAGTATCTTGCGGTAGAACTTGCCAGCCACAATCGGACCAGCCTCCTCGGCCATCGCCCACAGCGTGCCGACGACACCGGCAAACTGCATCGCAGCGGCAAGGTGCAAGAATTCGGCGGAATTGCCATTGCCAGAACTGGCGGCCGAGTGACATGCGGGAAAGGGAGGCGAATTCGGCGTGTGGGAGGTTCAGCTTCATCAAGTCGAGCAGAGACAGGGGATCATCGTGCAGAACAAAATGGGACTGGAACAAGGTTTTCTTGTCAACGACCGTGGCATAAAAGGTGCACCCACGGGTGTTGGAACGAACGGGAGGCCGAGTCACGGTTGGCGTGAGGGTCTGTCGACGCGTTGCCGGTCGCAGCCAGCGACAAGGGGAGCCACATGAGCTCCAGGGAAGGTACTGTGTCGAAAATACGATGTTCAAACGTCAAGGGTGTTGAGTAGAGGGGGGCAAGGAGCGACATCAAGACAGCCTTACTCCCAGTCGGCGGGAGACCAAAAGTGCCTATTATAGAACCAAGAAATTTTCTACACGGCGCGTCACATATCGCGTGTAATCGGACGCAGTTAAGTGGGAGCCACACCAATGGCACGGTTATGACCAATCCCTATGGTGAAGGTCTAAGGGTGACGTGTCTTGGCCCGAGATTTTTGTCCTTGGCTAAACCGCTGCCAGAGTACGCTTAGGGTCACAGGCGCTCTGGTGTTAGGTGTGGAGTCGTTGCCTGCAACCTAGGATCGATAAGGATGGAAGGCAAGGGGGATCGTTCGGCGATGGTCAAGTGGTGTTGATGATAGAAAATGAGTTTGCCCGAGTTCTCCGCTTCGGTAACTATGTCCGAGCTCCGGACCACCCTCGCTCCCAACTCGCTCCCATACCCGTTATTCAAGAATCGCTCGTGAATGATGGCAAAGACAAATCATGGTCCCGTAGTGACTGATGAAAGGCGTATCTCGCGACCGCGACCTTTCTCCAGCCATCTCTTTTGTTGACGGTGTGCGCATTTTTGTGGGCGGTTGCGACAAGTCAAAGACCTCAAATTTTTCACCTAACATTGGGCGAGACATAACGGAATGGGACGTATGCACCATCCCTCGCTCCACCGGTTTTATTGGCTCAGATACGCCCCACGGCATGAACTCTGGCGCGTCCCCCGAACGCCAGAACGGCAAGGGAATCCTCCTGCTCAAACATCCTTGATATTCATCCTCCTATCGAGTGATACTTTTCTGTTGTCTTTGATATTTCCCTTAGTATCGCCCCCCGAAAAGTATGCCGGACAGAATGAAGGACGCATCGTCTTTAGCGAGTCGTGTTTGTTGCTTACTTTCGAATGTCTACTGGTGGACATTGGGTCTTATTTACGGGTGCTAGCATAGGTATATTGGTCTAAAATCTGCCAAAGCGTATGCGGCAACAGGTGCTTCCCCTTTCTTGCCCGCCCGTACCACGGATACGCTTTATGCATTGGCGGCATGCTACTTCCAGCTCCTAGTAGGGCGCATGGAAACAAAATCGGAAAATACGGTATATACAAAGTTGGTTGAGAAATGTGGAGACAATGGGCCGAACCGCTTGGGTATTAATATACGTCTTTTGCAAGGAACGTATGAAAAGGGGACGGTCCGAACCTAGATGTAGCAACGTACGGGCTCAAATCGATTGGCAAAGAACTACCGGCTGTCTTGCTACGGACTCACGTCGAGGCTTGTGGTGCATTCGAGTCCGATATAACTAGAACCCATTTATCAATCAGCACTTTGGAGCGTTGTCTGAAGTTGTATTGGTCGTCACCCGCTGGTGGAGGGTCCGTGATTGCAATATAGCGGAGGACTTTACCAATTTTCGAGTACTGAGGAGAGAATCAGGTTTCAAAGTTAGTAGGGTGGATACTCGGTAGGATGTAGGGACATACCGTTAAGTATTCGACCGTCATTCTCTCAAAAGCTTCGACTTTGGAGAGGAGTTCATCCATCGTAGGGGATTTTTCTAGTGTCTTGAGTAAGAAGAACAATTAAAATGATTTATAGGGCAGTAGAGGACGAAGCCGACGTACGAGTTGTTCTCGTGGGTGGAGAAAACCACGCTGGAGGAGATATCGCCACCGCCTCACAATTCGTTTCTCAATGGATGTTCTTATCATCTATAGCACCAGATCATGAGCAACATATACCGGATAAGAGGTAGAGCAACGGACATTTCGTAATATCTCCGGGGATAGGTCAGTTCGAAGGAACTGGTGGTCTTCAATAACTGGCAGTGTCCTACGTGCTATGCGAAGCCAGAAATGCGTCGTTTCTGTGAGATCATGGAATTTGCGATTTATCTGGTTTGGGAATGCACATAACCAGGCACGATGTTGGGTTAGTTGTCGTTGCATGTTGTTGGAGGGTACATACAGCCCGAATAACACGCGCATCGACGTGTGTAAGAGTAGCAGGATCCAGTATGTAGAGAAGTAATTCGTTGGGTAGGGTGTCCATTAGGCAAGGCGGCATCTCGAGTGGTGGTTGAGCGGCAAATCGAAGAAAGCTGTACACCGCTTCCGAGAGTAGTAGGAATTCCGTCGTGTCTTGTAGGTGAATATTTCACCCAAGTTCCGGTTGCGCCGGAGGGATTAGGTGAGCCCGTTCGGTGGTCGGAGACGTGACCATGGATGATGCGTCCGACTCTCAACACCGGTCCACAACAGGGACGGACAAACCCAAACAAACGTCAAACATTGTATACTGTAAAGGCGTCGGGCAACGCAGAGGAGGGGGAGCCTCAGCTGGGTTCTAATTAGGGGGACATAATGGGATACACAGGTGGCCGAACGGAGCGAGGCGGTTCGGGGAACGTGCGGTTTCTCACATGGCCACTGTGTCGTCTGCTCTTTCAACTTTCAAGACTCCCCACAATACCAGCCGTCACTTTCCATGGCCTTGGAGGCTACTTGCGTCCGTCAGCTTGGCGATAATTCCATTCCTGACCAGCATGACAGGACGACTACAACCGCACATGTAATTTGGCGCATTCCAGAACTACGTTGCACAAGACCGCTAAACCCGCCGCCCGAAACATCGTCTGACGGGACTCTTGATATCTTGCTCATGACAAACTCTCACCTGAACTTTCACCACTGACACGAATGAACGGGTTGACAACCATGTGTATAGACTATACGCGCAGACCCAACAGAAGACTATGATATCAATGCGCAGCTAATTCTGCCTCCTACATCGGACGGCCAACCAGTCAGCACAGAAAATCGGGCACAATTGCGCCAGGACTCACGCATGGAGCTCAGCAAGTGCCTTTGGGTTGGCAGCTTTGTAGTATGCCGTCATCTGGTCTTCTGAAGGCGGAGGATTCATCGCCACAACGCGCTAGAAATACGATTTCAACTCGTCGGGGTTGGTGATATTGGGGAGGTCCGACAGGATCTTGTCATTATCCGCTTGTGAAACTCCGGTGCTACGGACGACGGGTGATCAATGCGGTGCGCGAGGCGGAGGGGGGACGAACGCACCTCTGGCTCCCGAGTAACTTCCCTAACTCGGCGGTTGCAACAACACCGGCACTCGCTGGGAGACCGAGAGCGAGGACCTTGGCGGCTGGGGTCAGGTTGGACCAGTTGTTGCTCAATCTCGTTCCCATCCCAATCTTCAGAGGCTGCTTTTTGCCTTCTCAGCTTTCTTGAAAGCTTCGTAGATGTCTTTCGCTAGGCCCTCGGTGGGGGCCTCCTTGGTGTTGAGGTACCATTTTTGGGCATTTCTGAACAATGTCTGCTCCTTCGAGGAAAGCTCAGAAACCTTCGTCGCCGCTGCCCCGGTCTCGGGGACAAGTTTATTGATAATAACTTTGACGTCTCCAAGGGTCTGTTCCAGAGGACCCGTCAGATCCTCGCCCAAAGCTATTAAGAAACCCCGCTTCGCTCTGTGACACGTCAGGTGAAGGAAACCAAAAACATAAACGGATCGACTTACAGGTTCTGATTGTAACCAGAGGTGGCGAGAGGAGCAGCGAAGGCGGGAAGAGCAACGAGAAGGGCAACGAAAGTGGCGTCGAAACGCATGTTTATACGATATATCCAAACGAAGGGTTAGAAAAAGGTTGATGGAAATTGGGAGTATTGAATAACGCCCGAAACGCGTCAAGCTGCGCCTCAGTGACACCGTCACCCCGCGAGTCGGCGATTTCCTCGGTCTCCCCCTCCGATTCGTCAGTTTGCTCCTCGCCCCCCGTGCTCATATGTCGCTCGGCAAACCTACCACTTCATCAGACTCGATCCCAGCATCTGGCTCTCTGGTGTCCTTAACGGCCGCATCGATGTTTTCCACTACCCAACCGTCTGTGGCGTCCGAGTTGGCGGTAACTTCATCTTCAACTCCTGTCAGTGCCAGTTCCACGCAACCAGCTTCTTCTTCGATGCCAGCAATTGCGTGGCCATGAAGGTGGAGCTCGACCAAGTCGGCTGTCGGAACGGCGGTATCGTCATTGAATTCTTGCCCTTCCAAGCCGTGGTCGGACTTTATCCCCTCCCCTAGTGAGAGCACAAATCCAGGACTTTCTTCTTCCCTCTCAGTTGCCGTATGCTTCGCCTTTTGACTTGAAATGCAAACCCAGGACAGGTGGTCCCATATGTTGATTGTGCATTTAGCCCATACCTGCAGTGTTTTATGAGCATCTCGCCACTTGAGCCCTCAATTTGACGCACCTGGAGCATGACGTTAGGGGTGCTCGATATTTCATCAAGGGCTTTTTCAACCCATGCGACACTAGCATCCCGAAGCGTGCTGAGGTCCGTCGGAAGGTCGACACCTCGAACGCTCTTCACCTTTCGTAACTGTTTCATAGTAGCTTCGGCCAGAAATCCTAATGCTGCTGTCTTGATAATGTGAGAGTGAAGACTCGCGAATCTGGTAGTATCGTCGTTGCTGATTCCTCCACTCGCTAGATAAATATGCTTCATGGGATGCATCAGGAGCTTCTCGGCTTTAAGCCTAGGGTTTCTACCTGCCTACATTACGGGGTGTATGCCAACAGAGGGGTTCGCATTTCAAATGGCTCGTTGTTGTTGAAATGAGTACTAGTGGTTTGACTGTGGAGGGGTTTCGTCGAACAATGGAAGAGTGTCAGCGGATGTAGACACGATAATGGCCGACATCACCCCTTGGGTACTAATATATATCTTTCGTGAGGAGCATGTGAAATTGAGACGGCCTAAATCTACATGTGGAAAACATGCAGCGGCCACGTAAATCGCAAAGCGTGACGAGACGACAGACGACGACGGAAAATCTGGGCTAAGAACTTACGTCGAGCCCGGTGCAGGGGCATTCGAACTTGATATGGTTGAAGTCCACTTGTCGATCAGTATCTTGGACCGTTGTCTTGAACCTGTATTCCTCGTCACCGGCAGGCGGAGGATCCGCGATCGCGACGCGGCGCACGACTTTGCCAATTTTGGAGTACTATAGAAAGAATAGAGCTTTGGGTTAGACGAAGTGACCGGCGTTGATTCGTTGCAGATTAATTGATAGACGTACCGCGAGGTGTTCGACTGACATGTTGTCAAACGCTTCGACTTTGGCAAATAGCTTGTCCATCGCCGGGGCGTCTTCCAACATCTCCAATAAGGTAAACACAGAAGTATGTTGCTAGATCGATTTACGAAATGCTGGGAGTGGAAACTGGCGTACAAGCTGTAGTTGTGGGTGCAAAAAACCACGCTGGAGCAAATGCCTCCAATGGTTGACCGTCCTTCTCTCAGCTGAGACCTTTATCATCTATATCGTTTCATCATGAGCGGTAAAGAAGACAAAAATCGAGAGGGGGGTGACAAACGTTTCATAATTCCTCAGGAATTGGTGATCTTCGATAACCGCAGACGTGTCGCGTGCTATGCGAATCCAGAAACACGTTGTTTCTGTGAGATCGTAGAATTTGCGATTAATCTGGTGCAGATATCCAGGTACGAAGATTTAGGTCAGAATCGTTGCGTGCGATTAGCGGAAATGGAACGATACATACAGCTCGAATTGTGCGTGCATCGACATGTGTGAGAGTAGTAGAGTCTAATATGTAGAGAAGAATAGAGGAACCAATATCGAGTGGTCGGGAGGGTAGTACGCAGAGAGACAATGTGGCGAGGCATGCAGACTCGAAAGGGTGGAGGAGAGGGGTAGATAGTTCAAGGGAAGATGTTCAGAGTGAAGGGGTATGTTTCAGCGAGGCAGGTGTTGAGACGATGACGAAGAGACGGGACAATGGGGTGGGCATATAAAATGGAGGAATTGTCAGGAAAGGAGAGAACGAAAGACAGGACTCACTGCAAATATTTTATTGCCTACGGCTGATGGAGAACATGTGCCGGGAGATGCAACCTAAGCTCGAGGCACGACCGACCATGGCACATTAATAATATCCCGCGCAAGAGAGGACAGAAGTCGAGGTATCGTCGAATCAAGGTCGATACCCACCAAGTCGGAGGTCGGATGTCATGGGCCTGCAACGCGTCTCGGGTCTCATGTATCATGTCGGTGGGATGAGAAGTTGTCGGGGTCGTCGGGGCCGTGCTACCGTTAGAGTCGGGATTGAACTTTTGGGTTCAAAATCCAGTCCAGACGGGGTGTAGGTTGCTGGATGAGAAGCGGAAATGCCGCGGGGTGTGCCTGGAAAACGACGGCGCAAACGGAATCAAACTTCGCACCTTCCTCACCAACCTCCCAACCCACCCGACAGCGATCGAAAGCCCGCCCCACCCACCCCTTCTATTTAGCCAATCTCACGGCATCTCTCTCCGAGCGGCTGAAAAGGATATCGCCCACCTGAGTCGCCTAGGTTGGGCAATCCCACTGGAGGAGCAAGCCGTCACCCTCACAAACTCTCACACCAAGCAACATACGCTTCAAAGACGTCAACCCCCCAATGAAGTTTTCAATGTCTACAACCGCGTAGGGGATTACTTGTCCCTGTGATCGCAAATCCATGAACGTGTACGCTGTGGTGAGTGAAAACTGCCTTCGCCACTCGGCTTTTTCGTTGTGTTGGGTTTGACGATCTCGAACTGCTTTCAGTGATGTTATGCGTTGGGCTACTCCAACGAAGGTGCTACTATGATCCGATCCTACTGCACAAGGACCTATACCAGTCCATTCCCTAACTCGACTTTGCCCGCCTTGGGCGGAATCGCGGGCTCCGCTTCTTCCAAGATGTGACATGTGCACCCTCACGCTTCATTAGCCATGTCACCCTCTGTTGCAACGTTGGGTACCCTTCTAGGTACCATGCCCGAATGTCACCTTTTTTTGCCAATGTTGATGTGGATGCCGAGGTTCGTTATTTTCCGTCCCTTCGTCATCCCTTCAAGCTCATGCTCATCACCAGGGTCCTACATTCGGCCTTTTGGCGCCTTCCCCGTCGCCAGAACAAGCGTACGCGTCGCAGACTTTGTTGTACACACTGCCTGCGACATTGCCGACGACCCCGAGAGTCCGACTCCATCTCCCCAACCATCCACCGGATCAGCCTAGCTCCTTTGTTATGGGGGAATAACAGGGAACGATCTTGATATGTATCGTGAGTCACTGGCGTTTGATCGAGCCTAGGCTAACGCTGATGTGAGCCGAAGTGGGGGAAAGTGCGACGGTCAAGTCATCGCAGGCGCGATACCCAGCTGCCTCTCGACAATACCATCGATCCTGTGGACTTCCGGTGCAAAGTCGTCTTTAGCGCCGCCAGCGTACAGCTCGAGTTCTCATAGATTTATAGTCAGGCTCTTAGGCCGACTCCGATGGTCCATCACACACTTACGCCCTTCCAAGACGACTGAGGGTTCCCAGAATAGTACGCCAGCGTAGCCCGAGGCCTTAAACAAGGCCGTACGTAAATCGATCGACGTGGGAGACAAATGCGACTTGCCTCACCTATTCCTCACTTCGTCGGTTCAGTCCACAATTCCATCACCCATTCCTCACTTCGTCAGTTGATCTGTACGATTCATCATCCTCTACACTTTCCAGCTAAGATGTCAACCGATACGGCCAATACTTCAGCTCTAGAGAGCGAACTCGTAAGCCAATCGTCACCATCCTTTGTCACCAGAGCTTTGTTCATCGATCTAACAGGCAGCTGCGCTCATCTCCTGCAAGAAATCCATCGTCAAACCCTCTCGAATTCGCATTTCAAACAATGACTCCCAGATTGGATGGGGAGGATATGCAACTGTCCATCGTGCAACCCTGCGGAAGCGTTGGTGGTGGACCAGAGCGCCCGTCGCAATCAAAAGGTTTTCGGTCTCTGGGAATCGTGAAGAACGACTCCGGGTAGCATTGGTACGCTAATATCCCTTCTGAACGACCGATACATGATAGAGTTGCGTTACGACAGGCGTTGATACGGGAATTGAAAGTGTGGGCGCCTCTGAGGCATCCCAACATCCTCGCTCTTCGTGGCTTCTACATTAGCAAAGACTTGGACGAGATGTGGCTCATATCCGATCTGGCCCACGGGAATCTTTTCACATACCTGGAGGCGGGCGATCATCCCTTAGACGAGCGGCTCTCATTAGTGAGTACCAACCAGCAAATATCGTCCGCTGGAAATCTTGACCGTGCGTCGTGGGTAGGCCAAGGACACCGCGAAGGGACTGAACTATCTGCACACCCGAACGCCACCTATCTATCACGGCGATATCAAGTCGGTGGGTTGTTCTCTTGTCTCACCTGCTGATGCCCACCAATTTGATTATTTACTGCCAGCTCAACATCCTCATCGGGGCCAGCATGCGTGCTCTGATATGCAATTTTGGCATGGCCCACGAGGATGGGCTGGCAACGTCCAGTAGAGATACAACCAGTTTATGTGTCGGAGGGACGACGAGGTATTCAAGCCCAGAGGTTTTTGATGACCAGAGCCGTCTGACGATAGCGTCCAATGTGTGGTCGTGGGGCTGCTTATTTCACGAGGTAGTTTATATCGGCGCTCTGAGATATGAATGTACATTCACCGTTTTGTTACAGATTGTCACATGCAAGGGGCCTTATAACGACGTAGTCATGGAAGCCCGAGTGATCCATCAAATATCTGCCGGAATTCCGCCTGCCACTTTAGAACCCGTGGATTGTCCGGACTGTGTTTGGGGACTACTCGGGCATTGCTGGGAGTTCGACCCCAAGCTACGACCGACGATGTCGGAATGTCTCAGCGGAGTCCGTGGTATGTTCATACACCCATTCCTATTCTGCCTCCTCTTAAGCCCCATTATTTCAGCTGCTATCATCCAAACGTATCGCAAGGGAGAGCACCAGCAATCAGGCCAGAATGCAGATGTCAACCTAGATCGACTTGAGGCGGAACTGGTAGGTGGATCATTCGAGCTCTCGGCCGAGATTGACTTGGCCAGAATGAGGTACTTGCACCGTTGGAGGGCTTGCGCATCGAACCATCTACTATTATGTTTCCACCGTCCGGTGGGATTGCGGGTGAGGGCGGTTATGGGGTTGTTTCCCAGGCAACAATGGCTCGAGAGGGGCAAACCGAGGAGGTGGCTGTGAAGAAGCTTCGTGCAAATGGAGGCAGGGGGCGACGGCTACAAATGGTCATCGTGAGTAGTGTTACGTGCACCCGATGGTTAGTCCTTAACAACCACATAGGCTGTGATTTGAGAACTTAGAGTATCCGCCCGCTTTGACCACCCCAATGTCCTGCCTTTTCTTGGGTTTCACCTTGATCCGAATCTGAACGAAGCTTGGTTGATCTCACCGTTCATGCCGAATGGAGACATCAGGGTATTTTTGCGGCAGGCAACGCTCGATGAGGGAGTAAGGATGCAGCTGGTAATAGAATCGTTTTGTGCGGGTAAAACGTTTGACTGACCGAATATTTATGCAGGTGCTCGACACTGCAAGGGGTTTGGAATACCTGCATAGTCGGTCGATCTGTCACGGTGATATCAAATCAGTGGGTTTTCCTACCTCGTACTCTGACCATATTATTGATCGTTGTGATACAGGCGAACGTATTGATTAAAAGTGACCGACAGGCCGTCCTCTGTGACTTTGGGCTTGCAAAGTCGATGGAGAGCATGCCAACAGGTCTTACGACCACCACGTTCAACCAAGGCGGGACGCTGTCATACGAAAGTCCAGAGCTCATTCTGGGAAACTCGCCTCGGTCTTTCCAGAGCGACATATGGGCGTGGGGATGTCTGTTGCACAAGGTATGTCATCTCACAGCCTGATGCTCTCCAGCCGAGCCCTTACACCTGCTCGATCAAGATACTCACAGGGAAGGCTCCATACCATTGGGCAAATAACCCAGGGGCCATCATCAAGTGGATAAGGACGGATATTCCCCCTGCAGTCCTGGTCGAAGTGGCATTTCCCTCTTATATCCGGCAGTTGCTTGTCCTTTGTTGGCAATCTGACCCGTCAAAGTGACCTAAGGTTAGGCAATGTATGAGTGCATTGACTGGTTCGTGTCTGTTCAACGGGTGTTGGCACCATCTGATGAAATGTGTCCGTTGCAGGGGATGTGTCGGAATTGCCCGCTAATTCAGATAGGCTAGCAGAGAGGATGGTGAGTATTCGATAAAAACCGAGCATAGCTTGATGCTCAATAGAATTCGGTAGAGGGCGAGATTACTGCGCTCAGAGCTGGACTTCAAAAAGGGTGCCATCGCAGGCTCGGGTATCCATGGAATGGTGTATGAGGGAACGATGAGAAAGCAGGGGACCGATGCAGTTGTCAGGGTTGCCGTGAAAGGCTTGCATCTTACCGAGTCGCAGGAAGAACATGAACGCTTTTTCCGCATATGTATCACCCTCACAACACATGATTATACCCTATCTGACTGGACTACAGGATATCGAAGACAGTGCGGCCGGTTGGATTGGTTTAAGACACCCAAACACCCTTCCATTCTTGGGATTGTCGATCGACCCATGGGGTGACCCTGCCATCTTGGTAGCTTCGCCATTTGCCTTGGGTGGCAACCTGAGCGATTATCTTAAATGTTCGTCACTTGGCTACAAAGGAAAAATGGAGCTGGTGGGTGTTATGCGTCCTGTCAGGATTGGTACTGAACCACATGCAGGCCAAGGGCATAGCAGAAGGTCTTCTATACCTCCATACTCGTGACCCACCAATGTACCACGGAAATCTACATTCGGTGAGCCACCTTCAGATAGCTAAATACCGAAGTCGCACTGATCATCCCACAGCGAAATGTGTTAGTGACCGACAAAGGGGCTGCCGTCTTGACTGACTATGGCATTGCAGGAATGATGGACAAGACGAGTATCAAGATCGAGTCTCCTGGCGACATGGAAACGTCTTCGCGGTACTGGAGCCCAGATGTCAAAGCCGGGGCAGAACGGAGTGTTAAAGATGACGTATGGTCCTGGGGTTGCGTCTTGCTGGAGGTGAGCGCAGTGGTCTTCATGGGGTTCAACTTGTTGCATGATCGATGATGCGATGACGGCAGATCATGACTGGTCGTGTTCCGTACGACGGTGTCGAGAACGTCCCTGCTGTGGTGGATGATCTTAGTTGCCCACCACGCATTCAAAACCTGCTTGGTCTGTGTTGGAAGAAGGATCAAAGACTGCGACCGGACATCAGTAAAATTACGGCTATTCTAGACAGCAAGTTATTCTGGTTCGAAAACATTTACCACACCCAACAACCCGAGTAAGCTGTCACTTAGTCCGGTGCACGATTTAGAACTAACAAACCTGTGTTTGCACATGGTACAGTTCGTGGGCATGCTTCACAGCAACTCGCGATGGAACCACGTTAGCGATTGGGTACACGAACCAGGTGGAAATCCATGATATGAATGAAACGAAGCGGTTGCCGTATGGCTTTCAATATTACCGCAACATGACCCTGAGCTAATGGCCATTTCAGAGACCTGCCCATATCCGATAGTTATGGAGAGCTGTCATGCTTAGAATGCAGCCGATCTGGGAAATATCTCGTGGCAGGCACCTCGGAAAGCCATGTTGTGGTGCGTTCTCAATATCCGTTGCTAACTGTTCGCTGATCTTGAGAACTGCAGGTGTGGGACGTCGATACGGGGCGGATTTTGCGGACTATCTCTGTCTCTCAAACCCAGCCCACACCTGATGATTCTCAAACAGGCGTGAGGAATGTAGACGTCTCATGGGATGATACCCTGGTAGCGTCTGTGCTAGGGTCTGGTGACATTCACTTAGATTACCTTAGGAGCGTCAAGGACGGACGTCAATTGGTTCCGATAAAGCCAGCCGAACTCGTTACCTTCTCCCCAAAGTCGGACGTTGTAGCCGTAGGCTTGGTCGGTGGTGGAGTACAAATGTTCAGCATGGATACAGGTCAAAGTCTCAAGATGATCGATGGATCTGAGACCCCGCGCTTTTTATCGTTTTCATGCAATGGCCGCTGGTTGTTGGAGGGTGGGAGGGCGGGGATTCGAAAGTGGGACACCAAGGAATCAATCAAAAGTCCCCCAAAAACCATCTACAAAGATTCGGTGGGTTCGACTATTGTAGCCTCTGATGTTCGACACTCAGACGTGATTGCAGATCTTCGCTGCTTCGATATCTTCGGAGGATGACGACATGCTCATCTTCAGGAGTAGTTCGGGTGAAGTCTACGTGCGTATGAATTGTTTCGACAACTCTGCGGTAAATCACGAAGTCGGGTCATTGCCATATAATTGTAAGTCGATCGGTTTCTAGTTTATCTGGAATTTCTGTGGCCGACAATACAATAATTCACCTCTCAGTTGACCCTGTCAGAATTTTCGGCTCGGTCTTTGTCGCTCTCAATGCCTTCAGGTCCTCGATGCGCCAATTACAAGTCTGTGAGTTTCGAGTGAACCTGACCCGTAGGAATGAGAGATTCAATTTCCACGCCTCATTTCAGGTAAATTTGCGTCGTACGATTCTCCCTGGACATATCGAATTGATCGCATGCTCAACAAGAAATGATAACCCTTCCAGTCCGTATTGGTGGACAACGCGTCGGAGTTAAGGCCCATCTTGGTAACATCGGTGTCAGACGACGCTGTTAGACAGTTACCCTCGCATCCCTTTCCCCCTACTCAACCATTATGGACACCAAACATATTT